>WNNJ02000598.1:0-287860 GCA_012934845.2 Pomphorhynchus laevis | reverse complement strand
ATAAATAATTATTTATTTGATATATTAAATTTATTAAATTTATCAAATTAAAAGTAAAGTTTTTGTATTGTTCGTTTATTATTTGTTTGTTTCCTGGTGAATTAACAATGAAAGAAGTTTGAACAATTTATTATTTTGCCAATAAATGCGACTCGCTTTAAAAATACAATAAATATCGTATTTGTCGCTTTGAGTTTCTTATAGAATTGTCGCTTCGCAAGTCTCGTTTAAAAGTATAAGTTGTAAACATATATTTTTGTCTAGTATCTGAATATATTTTAGCAAGTTAAGATTAAATTAAAATATTTACTAAATGTTTCTAGCCATGAAGCTATAATATGAAATACTTGACTGTTTATAATGTTGAAATGATTTAAGAATTACCATGACATCTTCATTCTTTCAAGAATATATTAAAAACTATCTCGATTTTCTCAAGAATAATTCTTATTTCGCACATTGTTTAGAACACACCATCGATAAGAACTATCTTATTTGGATCAAACCCGAATCGGAAATATCTATACTGATATATTGTATATGTGACTTTGTACTAATTTAATTTTCAAGCCGCCATATTCGAACGCCTCTTTCCATGTTGTTGCAGAACAAATTAGATCAACAACATTACATTAATCATCCGATTAATGAACGCTGTTATTTTTCGTTGATATTATATTTTATATTCCAAAGTGGCTTTTTAATAAACCTAGTAATTCCGATTAGAAATTGAAGCTTTATTAATAAATTCAGTGTCGTTTTTGTTCAAAATTACTTTGCGGTCAAGTGTTGACGTCAAATAAGGAGCTTGATAAACAACAATACAATAATAATATGAACGTTTCTCTTGCAAAACAATCTTATATTTTATATTTGTATTTTGTATTTTAGATGTATTTTTATATTTTGGATGTATTTATTAATTTTCGATCCACTTTTTACATTTGGAATTTTGGAGCAGTATCATTTCTTCTTATATTTCGCTAGCTATTACTAGTAACATCAGAAAAACTTACAACTTGTAAGTTGTAAGTTACAACTTACAAGTATTAAGTTGTAAGTTACAACTATTACTCATGCGGGGCGTCTTGCCATTTTAATTTTGATCATTTAACATTGACCCCGAGCACCTTCCGTTTCCATGATTACAACTTGTACGTTGTTAAAGATTTTTACATTTGGAATTTTGGAGCAGTATCATTTCTTCTTATATTTCGCTAGCTATTACTAGTAACATCAGAAAAACTTACAACTTGTAAGTTGTAAGTTACAACTTACAAGTATTAAGTTGTAAGTTACAACTATTACTCATGCGGGGCGTCTTGCCATTTTAATTTTGATCATTTAACATTGACCCCGAGCACCTTCCGTTTCCATGATTACAACTTGTACGTTGTTAAAGATTTTTACATTTGGAATTTTGGAGCAGTATCATTTCTTCTTATATTTCGCTAGCTATTACTAGTAACATCAGAAAAACTTACAACTTGTAAGTTGTAAGTTACAACTTACAAGTATTAAGTTGTAAGTTACAACTATTACTCATGCGGGGCGTCTTGCCATTTTAATTTTGATCATTTAACATTGACCCCGAGCACCTTCCGTTTCCATGATTACAACTTGTACGTTGTTAAAGATTTTTACATTTGGAATTTTGGAGCAGTATCATTTCTTCTTATATTTCGCTAGCTATTACTAGTAACATCAGAAAAACTTACAACTTGTAAGTTGTAAGTTACAACTTACAAGTATTAAGTTGTAAGTTACAACTATTACTCATGCGGGGCGTCTTGCCATTTTAATTTTGATCATTTAACATTGACCCCGAGCACCTTCCGTTTCCATGATTACAACTTGTACGTTGTTAAAGATTTTTACATTTGGAATTTTGGAGCAGTATCATTTCTTCTTATATTTCGCTAGCTATTACTAGTAACATCAGAAAAACTTACAACTTGTACGTTGTTAAAGATGAACAAATTGTACTTCTTTTTCCTCTTGATGCTGGTAGCATCTAGGGAAACAAAAATAAATTAGTGTTTTGATTGATCCTGATCCAAAATTCAAAGTTTTGATTTAGTCATTTTCGACTATGTGTAATTACATTTCGACGAATTGGTTTACGGTAAATGGTTTTTATTTTACATTTAAGTTCACAAAGCAATATGACTACTACACCAAACTTATTGAAAATATCCATTTATTTTTGGGGTTTTATAAATATACAGAAATTAAGAAATTACTTTTATTCCAAAAGTTAGTATCATATTGTTATAGCTATTGCAATCATTTTTAGTAGACGTACTAACAGTTTATTCAAAGACAAAAGCTTAAGTTTGCCATTTTTATACAAAATACTCACATTTCTGCCATTGTATAAATGGCAAACTTGAAGCTTTTGTATTTGAATAAACGTTTGTACTATTCCTGAAGATCACAGCAGTATCAATCGAAATATTGTGTCAATGTTAGGAATAAAACTAATTTCCTCGTTTCTGTAAATTTGTAGATCGAAATTCATGTGTGCATTTTGAAATCTAGATTTATATTTTAAATATTATGTCTAGTATATCGCATTATATGTTTTTATATTATAATACAATATATTATATTAAAAGTGATATCTCAAACTAAAAAACAATCTTATAGTATTTACTATAGATGTTACAAGGTCGAGTGATACAATTAGTTAGCCTATTCTCGGCTTCTAGCATGTCTAAGTGTTTAACAATTGACTTAAACATTTTAATAATAATGTAATAACAATAAATATATAAACAATATAATACGATAATTAATTGAATTCGTTAATAATATAATTGTAATTTACTGTGCCGTGATGATTCTTAGAAATTCATTATAAAAATGCATATCAATTTTTACATTTTTATGTTTGATTATAATCAACTGAATTTGAAAAGTTCAAAATTTATTTATTTTTATAGTTTAATAAATATACAGGAATTTAATAATTAGTTTTATTCCAAGCATTAGATCTATATTTCGATTGCTACTGCTATGATCTTCAGGAAAAGTACAAACAGTTTATTCGAACCCAACAGCTTTAAGCCTGTCATTTATACAATGGCAGAAATGTGAGTATTTTGTATAAATGGCAAATTTGAGGCTTTTTCTTTGAATAAACTGTTTGTAATTTTGCTGAAAATGATTGCAATAGCTATAAAAATATAATACTAACTTTTGGATATCGCCATTTCTGCCTGCAACTGTCTTTCTTCTACCTGCAAACGTCTCTTCCATCTTCGTATCGTTTTAAGCCCAGACATATCCAAAATAATGTGGATCTTCCCTAGTCAACCTAATATATCTCCTCCCCCTGTATCTTTCGCCTCATCAATCATCCCCATAGTCCACAATCTCACTTTCTTAGGATTCCATTTCGATGATCATCTTTCTTTAAAACCTCTCGTCCGTGACAAGGTCCGCTCGTCTAACTTAATTCTCCGTAGCATCTGCCGTATCCGCCCTCTTATCGACTTCCGTTCCTGTGTGTCTTTTCATTCATCGCTTCTTTTCCCTAAAATCGATTACTGCCTCAGCCTTTTGGCCAATTCTCCAAAATCCATCATCCTATTACTACAACGCATCATCGACTTCGCCGTTCGAGTGCTCCAACGTATCCGTCGCTTTAACCGCACATTCACATATATTGCCCAACTCTCTTGGCCCATCATCTACATCCGCATACAACTCCACATTCTTCTCTTAGCTTTTCGTCTCATCGCTGTCGGCTCCGCATCGTTTATCAACATCCCTTTCTCAGACGACACTCGCCCCACCTCGCTATCGCTGTGTTCCCGTCATACCCTCTTACTCCACGTTCCCAATTACTCCAACAACTATGGTCTCCGATTCTTCCTCGTCGCTTCCTCACTCGCCTGGAATCAACTCCCTCTTGACGTACGCCGCGCTCCTTCATTTATCACTTTCAAACACCTCCTTCATTCACCCTTTCTCGACACATGATTTACATTTTTGTTTTGTTTTGGTCATGTAAGCGTGCGCTGGCACGCATTTGTCACGTTAAAATAAATCGTTTTTTAATGAAACCTACCATCCGATAAGCCTATACGTATTCAGTATTACGTTTAATGCACAAGTCATTGGAAATCCAGACGCCGAGATCCTTCATATGGTCAACATTTTCGATTTCATTTTCACAAAGATAGTATTTTGCTGACTAAGTACTCTGTCGACCTCGAACACGCATTGGAGCAATTATATCAGATAATTTCAAAAGGTAATCGTAAATGGTTCTCAGTGGTACTCTATCTGTTGTCGAGAACGAGAGCGGGGTAACGCTTACATAAAGTAAAACATTCTTTATATTCACCCTTGATCAATTACGCTCAAACATTTTTGTTTGCTTATGACAAAATTTGAAGTTTGGTACTACCCGCAAGTAAAGTACGCAGTGATCACTTTCACCTACAGGAGGCAGATAATCGACACTGAAGATGTCATCAACACGTCTGGTAAACACCAAATCAAACACAGAACCTTTTCTCGATTAGAAGCAAGTCAGCTGTTTAACGTGTTGGATTAGTAGAAGCTCATCATAAAGGAATTCAGAAATTTGTTTATACAACCCTTCCATCATGAAATAGAGATTGCCCAAAATCTCTTAAAAGAATAAAATGCGAACAGAAGCATTTTGATTGTAAATTGGATTTTTGGAGATGACAAACGGTGGCCATTGACGGAGAACGATATACAACACAAAAATTAATACTAATATATTCATATATATGGAAGTTGAGAATTTTATAGGAACCACTAGGGTCACATACATTACAAAAAAAAGTTTGAGATAAAATAACATACAATTAATAATTACATATTAGAATTAATAATTACATATTAGGGGCTGTTAAATTAACTACTTACAATTACAACTATATTACTACGATTACTACGATTACTACGATTACAACGTTTACAACGATTACATCGATAACAACAATTACTTCAACGGAGTTAAAAAGTCTTGGTTATTAAAATTCTTACAATAAAAAACATACAATAATTGTTCAATTATATTTGAACAATCAAAGACGAATCGAGAATCCTGATAATGTGTGCCAAGAAGAAAAATGTATCAAGAGGTAGGCAAGCAAACTCAGGGGATACCGACAACAACAGGAAATTCGAGAGTGTACAAGTGGAATGTTCAACTAGCGGTTGTCAAATTTGGACATCGGTAACACAAATTTGTGATTTGGGTGATGATCCGGTGACGGGCCACCATTCTATTGCGGATTTTGTGCGGCGAAGCAAATCAATGTGTTGATTGAACGTTTAAAGCAATTGGAAAAGGTATTGCGGTGTGACGGATTTGCTCAAGTTCCAAATGGATCTATCCCGGTAAACGCAGCTTCTACCGAATGCGTATCAGCTGAATGCAACCTACACAAACGTGCTACCTTGGCTAACATCCCCAAATCACAGTCTGGTAGTAATAACAACCGGGTGGATAACGACAAACCGAACGTATCTGCTGTCCGCTCAGAAATGGCTCACAACTCCCAAATGCAAATATCGCGACGACGTTCTTCAGTAATAACCGCACAACCTCAACATGAATCCATAAAATACTCAATAATGACGTCAGGTAACATTCAACATGATGTAGGCATGACTAGGTCTGTACTTCTTAGAGGTGTTTCAAAAGCAAATGTGATTAACTCTCAAGACACTCCTTCACTTAATAGCATGGCATCTGCATATGACTCGTCAGGTACCTCGAAGAAGGGAATACTTTCATAACCGTGAACAGTGTTTAATTATTGCAAACATAAAGGAATCTGTCGCTATAAATAGCCAGGCACGATTAGACGACGACTTGGGTCATCTACAATCCATTCTTTCGGTGGTATTGCATGAATGTCAAGACGAAATTGTTAAGAGCATGAAGATAAAGGCCGCTTTTCGTCTCGGTAAGATAAGTAATGAGTTGAGACCCAGACTGCTCAAAGTGGCGTTCAACTCCGCTGAAATTATTTACATAATCTTTAACGGCACATATCGTTTGAAAGGGTCGAGTATACGTCTGCTGCGCGATCTGAGCATAGATGATCGATTACGTTTGAAAGAGACTAAATTAGAGTTAGCATGTCGATTAGAGTTGGGTGGAAATAATTTGACAATACAAAATTTTCGAGTTGTGCGGAGGCGTCTACATATTCATTGGAAGGGACTGTCAGATGTGCTCAATCCTGCAAACCTTCTTACCACTTTGGCGCCCTCCGCCTAAGACGTGAAATATTCACTGTTTCACCTTGCCTCAATGTCGATCGGTGTATTCGTGAATTTCGAAAATCTCTTCGCGATTCTTCCTTTAAGTTGAGCACAAATAATGGTGGTTTAAAAATCATTTACTCGAATATTCGTAGTCTACTTAATAAGTTAGATGAAATAAAATGTCTCTTTCAAGATATCGTACCAGATGTAGGTATTTTCACAGAATCTTGGCTTAGCTCGTTAATAGTAGACGTAGATATATTCATTGAAGGATACAACATAAGTAGAAGTGATAGAACAGGAAAGATTGGAGGAGGTGTTATCGCGTATATCTCTAATAGGCTTCAATTCCGAGTAATTGAAACTCTTAGTGATGCTATTAACCATAATGAAGCATTGTGTATTAAGCTATATTGTCAACACCCAATAACGGTATTGACTGTGTATCGTTCTCCAAGATCAAACACAGATAGCATAGCTGCTTTAATGGAGAGAAGTAGTTATTGTGATAGATTTGTTGTACTCGGTGATTTCAACATGTCATCTGTCAATTGGGTTAATTACACTTCCAATGACTCGGATGTCGAGAGTTTGAAGCTACTTGGCTTAATAAACAGCTTGGCTCTTAAGCAACATGTCAGTCAGAGTACAAGATTTTCACAGGATTCACATTCACTTTTGGATTTATGCCTTACCATATGACATTCTCGATAGATTAAGCTATCTGGACCCAATAGGTCATTCAGATCATGTGGTCATTTCGATTGGTCTGAGCGATGTCTACTCACATGGCGTAAATCCGACGTCGTCTGTAAACCCATTCAGAACTGACTTTGCTCTAGTAAATAAATATCTCGTTGGGGTAAAGTGGTTGGATGTTTTTGATGTTGGCGTTGAATATTCATGGCAGTTTTTCAGGGATACTCTGTACTACCTCCTTAATCGTTTCTCACCTCTTCAGAGTAAACACTGTTTGACATCGATCTCACCGCCTTGGTTTAATAGCGACATAAAACATGCTTTAAAGATGAGACGTAAGGCCTTTAATGACTATCGTAAAGACAGAGCTAATTTCAGCACTTATAAGAAATGGCGAAACCTCGTTACGTCCATGAAGCGAACTGGTAGGCGATCTTTCGAAATACAGCTAAGTATAAACTGTCACCGTGATCCCCGCTCTTTCTTTAGGCATGTGGCTGCTAAGCATACGCGCTGTAAACCTATAAATTGCATACAACGTGACGATGGGAAATTGATAACTGATTCGTTGCAGATATCAAATATGTTTAGAAATCATTTCCATTCTTTGAATCTTGACCATAAGGATGTGACAATGGGTGATCCGTGTACATTTGAATCGCCCGGAGATGACACCAGAGACCTCTTCCGATGTGATGATGTTCTCCAAGAGCTTCGGAAACTTAAATGCAAAGCAGGTGCGGGTCCAGATGGCTTACCGCCCGTATATCTGCGCAACATCGCTGACATAATATGTCATCCGCTTTACAATATTTTCTCTGCGTCTGTTGCTTTTGGCGTTGTTCCTTCTGATTGGGAGAATTCCATCATATGTACTATTTATAAGAAAGGGGATAGTTCGTCCATTGACAATTATAGGCCTATTAGTCTCACTTGCGTGTGTTGTCGTGTGCTAGAGAGATTGATTAAGCGACGAATAATAGAATTTCTAGATAGATTTCAAATTTTGAACCCAGCACAGCATGGCTTCCGAAAAGGTTATTCCACGACTACTAATCTTGTACATGCACGTGAAAATTGGTATCACTATTATGATCAAGGTATACCAGTTGATGTCACATTTTTTGATTTCTCAAAAGCGTTCGACTCAGTTAATCACACGCGTCTTATTGAGAAGTTGGAGCACATTCATCTTGATAAGAGGATCATAAACTGGATTCGTGTATTCCTTTCCAACCGACAAAGTGTCGTACGAGTAAGTGAGTCGCTGTCGAGTCCATTTCCAGTGTTGTTAGGTGTTCCACAGGGAAGTGTATTGGGTCCCATCTTATTCAGTCTTTATATCAACGATTTGATACCAAATATCAGTTCATTCAGTTTATTATATGCAGATGATCTTAAAGTTTGGCGACCTATTATTTCCGATCTTGACAAACAGCATTTACAAAGCGACGTCGACGTTATATCCAATTGGTCTAAACGAAATCACTTGAGGATCAATTCCGCTAAATGTACATGTACGCGTATATCACGAAGATCATGTGATCATCTTGGAGGTGAGTACCAGTTTGGTTCAATTAGTATCGAAAGAACCCACTCATATAAAGATTTGGGAGTTTGGGTTTGTGCTGACTTATCCACTCGAAAGCATTCAGACTACGTGTGTTGCATCACAAAACGCTTAATAGGACATACTCGTCGAGCTCTGATAGGCATAGATCCGTTATGTTACCATACCTTAGCAAATGCATTTTTCTTGAGCCATATCTTATACGCATCGCCAGCTTGTTATCCCGAAACTACCTATGAGCGTCGTGCATTGGAGAAAGTATTCAGATCAACAACTAAATTAGTCTCAGGGCTACATATTTTGGCTACGCGAAACGCCTCCAGATATTAAATATGCCTTGTCTGCGATATATCCATGACAAGCGAGATCTCTCTTGTTTGGAAAATTTTGCATACTAAAGATCATTCACTGTCACATCTACTGCAACTGAGAGGTCAACCTTCTCTTCGCGGACACCCCCTGATGCTGAAAACACAAAGGTACATGCATGCAGTTTCCTGCTTTGCCAAACGAGTCGTACGATCTTGGAATTCGCTTCAGAGTGCGACCGTTTTGTCGTCTACTTCTTCAAGTTTTTGCGCCTTACTGGATGATGATCCTTCCTTCTCAAGACAACGGTGGGATTTTCAGTAGTTCATCTGATAAGGGAGAGACAAATCGACTCTTATTCTTTTTATTCTTTTTTTTGTGAAGCAACTTGTAAAGAGCCTCGGCTTTATTTGTTGTCAATTAATAATAATTAGAAACGTCAGAAATCAAAAGATTATCTCGAACATAGGTGACAACCCCTCCACGACGTTTGCTTGACTTCATATAGCTTCGAAGTATGCGATACCCCGGAATATAAGCAGCAACATCAACAATATATTGATGAAGCCACGATTCAGTGACACAGAATACATCGTATGTGTGACAGTAAATGACGCATTAACTCTACTAATTGTGTAATCAAACTGCGAAGATTAAAACAACGACTGTCAAATAGCCCATGGCTTTGCATTGAGAGTATTTCAAAGTATTACAATATATGCTACTAAATGAGATTAAACGTTCCGATAATATATCTATACCAACTTTATTGCACGATGACTCCGGTAAATTGGTATTCGTGCTACTTTCGCGACTGTGATAGTCGCACTTAAACGCTGTGTGAATTGCCGACAATCAAGGAAGTAACTAAATTCCAACGAACAACTGTGCGCCACCTGACAACCCGAAAATTTTGTATACAAAGATTAGCTTCGCCTTTAAATAGACGACTTCGTAAATCACTGTGTGCTTCTCTTGACTTCAACCGCTCTTTTGGAGATAAATCGCGGAGTATTCGATACGAACGGTCTTTCACAATAACCTCGAATTAAAAAAATTATTTTCACGTGGCAAATGCTTGCGGCGCACGCAAGCATTCAAATGCCGCATCCGTACCCACCTCCTCAGCACATGATTTAGATTTCTGTTTCTTTTTTGTTGTTGTGGTGGTCATGTAAGCGTGCGCTGGCACGCATTTGTCACGTTAAAATAAATCTTTTTTTAGACTACTATATATGCTAGACTACTGCGCTTACCATCCTTACACAGTTTTATAGCTAAACAAAATCAGGCCTGACAAGAATAATTAAATAGAAGGTATGAACTTGAGTAGCATATAACTAGAGATGAGGTGACCTTAAGATGAAGAGTGTGGAGCGATTATATTGCAGAGCATAAAGAATAGTTATGTGTTGTCGTAAAAATATAGTAATGTTCTAGGAACCAAATCGGTTTAGTCTTCTGAAGAACAATAACGTCTGCACATCGACCATATAGATGGCGAAAAACATTGGCACTTCCCGAATTCCACTGTAAAAATATCGAGTGTAATAGGGTTACTTATAAGTTTAGGTTGACTACAAGCGGAATAAACAGGCTACTAGTTGGGACGGCGTAAGGAAGGTACTCTTTCCACTGCCAGAACCAATCATTATTATTAGTAGTATTACAAGTTATAGCCAAATGGCTGTTTCAACTGATCACATAGGAAAATATAAAAAAATAAGTAAATAGCGGTTACATAATATTGTACACATCCGGAATGACATGATCGTTAATCCACTGACGCAGTTGAACTTAACATTGAGAGCAGTCCTTTGTACATGATATTTCTACTGGCAACGTGTTCCAGGCGTTTAATGCTCGATGTGAGAGCCTAGCCAAACTCACTACTTTACCGTGGGGAAACTTAAATAGTTTCAACGGGTGGCCACGACGCGTCTGAGAACAAACTTTAACATAGCACGAGGGAAACCCATCTATCCCATTAACCATTCGCCATAATGCAACAAGGTCTAGGTAATATAGCCTCTGACCCAAAGATGGTATCTTTAGAAATTCAAGCCGCTCATGATATGAATATGATCCATCCATACACATTCGAGAACCTCTACGAAGGATTGACTCTAGTCTATTGAACTCTCCATTAGTGTGCGGAAAAACTGCTTGCACGCAGTACTCTATACGCGGGCGAACAAGAGCGCAGTAAAGCCGTTTGAAGACGTATGGATTAATACGATTAAATGCATTTTTGACGCAGTACATAGCTCGCAAAGCCTTGCTATAGGCAAACTCTGTATTTGATCGGGATTTCAATGTCCTATGCACCATGACACCCAGATCCCTATACTCCATGACGACATTAAGAATTGAAGTTCCTAGGCGAAAACGACGGTCATCGCAACGCCTTCCTAATTTCATGTGGCCGCATTTGTCAACATTGATCTTCATTCCAGTAGCCCCACTCCATTGGTATATTTCATTAAGGTCTTCCTGCAGGGAAATGCCAAGCGGATCAATATCATCTACATACCATAGTTTGAGGTCGTCAGCAAAAGCAAGACAGGGACTCTGAATCCGCAGCAACAAATCGTTAAGGAACACAATAAACAGCAGAGGTCCTAGTACGGTACCCTGCGGAACACCACAGTAAACGCGTCTAAGAGTGGAAAGATGGGTGCCAACTCTCACCCTAAAGAATCGATTACGTAGGAAATCTTGAATCCACTTACACAACATTACAAGAATTCCGTAGTTAAATAGTAATGCTACCAAACTCTCATGCGGCACCCGATCGAATGCTCTTGAAAAGTCAATGAATACCACATTGATTCATTGGCCGCGACTGACCGCCTCAACCCACATTTCGCGTGAAGTCAATAAGTTTGTTAAGCAGGAACGACCAGGGAGGAAACCGTGCTGAGAAGACGACATTATTCCGAGTTCCCTCAAGTGATGCCTGATCCGGGTGGCGATCAACTTTTCAAGCACTTTGCATAGAGAACTAGTCAGGCTGATTGGTCTATAGTCAGTACAAGCCGTTGCAATGGTTTTCTTTGGGATCGGAACTACGATGGCAGTTTTTCCAGACTTTAGGAACACATCCACTGGTCAAACTGTTCTCAAAAATAGCAAGAAGGGAAGGAGCCAAATATCTAGATAAATTCTTCAAGAGAAACGGAGAAATGTCATCAGGGCCAGTAGAGCTAAATGGGTCAAGCTGATCAAGCTGACTTACAATCTCACTAATCGTTACTGGAAGAAAACGCGAAGATTGCCCTAATGCTACACCATGCGAAGTGATAGAAGCTCTATGTGAATTATTTGTCAGTAGCGAAAAAGACGTAGCAAGGCATTCCACAATACCAATCTGAGAAATTATCATACATCCCTCCGCATTAAGGACATACTTGATTTCTGTGTTAAGGGTTCTGTTGCGACGAACATAAGCCCAGAATAGTTTTGGATTTCGTGTTACATTATTAGCGATAGACGATTTGAATGCACATCGTTTTGTTGCTTTCACTCTAGTACAAAGATTTCGAACATATTTATATCTGGCAGAGAAACTACAGTCAGAACGCTGAAGCTTCCATAAACAATTTCTTGAACTTATTAGTTGTCTGACGTTGGAATCTATCCATGCAGGTGACTAAGCAGCATAAGAGGATTCGCGCATAGGGGCAAGAATATCAGATAATTTATGTAGGTAATCAGTGATCATATTCAATGATAGCTTGTCCGTGTTCATGAAAGTACACGGGAATTGGTTGTAAACTCTCAAAACATCTTCTCTTCTCACTTTCGACCAATGACGTTTGGAAGTTTTTGAGCAAGGTGGACATAATCTGGAATAAGGGACAGCCGTCAAGGAGAGCAAGCAGTGGTCACTACTTCCTAAAGGAGGGAGATGATCAACTTTGATTATGTCTCCTACATATCTGGAAAACACCAGATCAAGTACCGAATCCGATTTTGACGTTAAGCAAGTTGGTTCTTGTACGTGCTGAATCAGCATGAGTTCCTCAGCAAGGAACTCAGATATTTCCCTTTCCGTGGAACTACCATCAGAAAAGACATAGTCTGACCATCTAGATCGTGGAAGATTAAAATCGCCCAAAAGAATAAAGTGAGGAGAGGAACATACCGATTGTAAAATAAGTTTTAGTTGATCAGTGTCTGCAATTACTGACGGAGATCGATACACGACGCAAAAATTCATACTGGTCGCTGAGTGATCAATACGAAACATAGAGTCTCAAACGACCCACAAGGGTCACAAATATTCAACACCTCAGATACGAGGAAATTTTCTCTGACATACGCGGCGACACCGCCACCTCGCCTACCTGATATCCTGTCGCTTCGTAGAAGGCGAAATCCAGGAATGTTCACAGTGGTATCGACAATATATTGATGCAACCAGGATTCAGCAACGCAGAAAATATCATTCGAATGAGAAAGCATGTGATACTTCAACTCCACTATTTGAACAGGCAAACTACGAAGATTAGAATACCCAATCGATAAATAGCGTGTGGGTTGTGGTAAGGGATTACTAGGAACGGTGAATAATTTGTTGAATGAAACTAAGTGTCCCAGATCAGAATTGAAACTAACGCTATCCAAGAGTTGCGATGAATGACTGTTGAAACTACCTTTTCCTGACGAACAAGCAAGATTCAAACTGGATACTGCTAAGTGACGCTGTTGATCGTTATGGGATTCCAACGAACTACTGGGCGCCACCTGACAACCTGAAAATTTCGTATGCATAAGTTCGTTTCACCTTCAGATAGCCGGTTTCGTAATTCTGTTTTTGCTTCTTTCAACTTTAAACGATCTTCGAGACTCAGATCCTTAAGAATACGATGTGGATAATCTTTAAGTCGAAAACCACGTTTGAGCAAAAGGTCTGCATGTTTTGCGGAAGATAATACAACTTTCAACAATCTTGGTTTCTCTACCACCTTTTTCCAAGTCGAAACAACTTTGTAACCTTCAGAGTAGAAGCTAGCTTCTCATCACCTTCTAAGAGTAACTGACAGAACACAGTACGGAGGCTGGACACATCGTCATTCATACGTGTTTGTGAGTTACTGGCCTTTGATTCAGGGATACCACTTAATGGGATATTGCAAGACCTATTTGGATGCGAACGGTAGTTTGTAGAAGGAGCGTTGTCCAAAGAAATGCTCTGACCATTTGAAGGTAAATAATTTCCTGATTTATTCTTATTTTTGGCCTTCTGTTTTCTATCGATGGCCCCACTCGAATCGCTACCTCTGATTTCACCCAATTGATGGTCTGTCGATCCAGTCTTTCGTGTAGGTTGCAATAGGGAGTTACGCCATACCCTTACTTTGTTTACAGCTGGTGTAGTTTGTTCAAAATATATGACCGATTTTTCTTTGTCCTGAAAGGATGACAGCATTTGAAGTTCGGTATTTGAAGTATTATCGTGTTGATGCGTCTATGACAGTGAAAGTAATTCAATCCGCGGTTCACATAGGTCAGGAGTTGAACTGTCATCTAATGGCAGCTTAACGACAGAATTAACGGTACAGGTGTTTATCGAAGTTTGATGGTCCATACTGTCTTGAGAGACACGAACGTCATTTAAGTTGAGAGGTAACGATATATCACAACAATTCAAATCACAAACCATATCTTGCACTAGTTTCATTTGGAGGGCCGAAATCATTGTAACAGAACAAAAGCCGCAATAAAAGTCCTTGCTCTTTAGTGACGACTCGGTATTTAAAGGAATGTCGACAATAGACCATACTTCACAGCCTTTATTGCAGCATTCGACCTCTAGCCGCTTATACGCATTACGATGTTGCGTGATATGTATAGTGTTTGACGCTCTCTTCGAATTTGCTTTCTTCATTGTGAAATATATTGTAAGATGAACTGCTTTCACCACCTGAGCTGACATCGTTGAGTGAACTTCCGGGGTATCAACATTTTTTTCTTAATTCAACTTGTGCATTTTTATAGCTTAATCTTGTAAGGTCCGTTTATTGAAAAATATCGTTTCGTTGATGCTTTAGGTTCGGGTGTAGTCTGATATGAGCTATGAAACAACATTCCGATAAGTTTGTGGAATAATACATCTATATGCTTTATTGTCTACGCCTGTGTTATATCCATCAGACAAACAATACCGTTCATGCTGCAGTATGATGGATGCACAAAAGCAGATGCCTCAAAGTGCCTCTATATTGTTTAAATTAGAAGAAAGATGGCAAAAACCAACGCAAAATTTATTAAATTGAATATTTCGATGCCTAGCTGGCATCATCTTCAGCAATTGTAATTTGCTAGAACACTAAATTTTCTTGCAAAATTTAGCAAAATTTCTTGTTCTAGCAAATTTCAATTGCTGAAGATGATGCCAGCTAGGCATCGAAATATTCAATTTAATAAATTTTGCGTTGGTTTTTGCCATCTTTCTTCTAATTTAAATGCTATTACACCGTCGCAATCCTCATTTAAATTTAATTTGCTCTATATTGTGTCTGCAGTTTGATGGATGTACAAAAGCAGATGCCTTGGCAATGTATCATTCTTGGGCCCTGTTCTTAAGTACTTGCCCGTGTACAAAACAATTTGCACTTAAAAAATTTGCACTTCGGTACCATGCAGGGTGATCCAGATGGCAGTTGGAACAGCACAGTGATTTATTGTCACAATTGTTCCCGTCGTGTTGAGTATTATCGCTGCATGTATGACAGAGTTGCACTTTTTTGCATGAAGATTGCCAATACCAACCATTTTTGTCAATTCAAACAGTGAGAATAGGTGTACTCATCAATGGATAGGTTGACGAAAGATAGATTGGTCCAAATAAAGAGGTTGTGCTTGTTCTTTGCTAGGAATAATGTGTTCCCATGGGTTGTATAGCCAAATGCAATTGACATTGTATCAAAGATATTTTCAGGCACTAAGTCGAGAATAATATTATTAATTATTATTGAGCCACCTATGGGTCGGTATTCCTCTGTGCTATATTGTCCAAGTTGTGTGCTGAAATAACTCAGATATTCCTTAGCTATATCAGTGGAAGAGAGAGCAGTACGATTTTTGTAAAAGAATCGCTTTGAATGTAGCAAAATTTTCACCCTGTTAAAAATTCTCGTAGGCAACACAAGGAGCATGATATAAGATATAACAAAAGGAATAGAGATACATTCAAATACAGCAGAAAAGTCGAGAAAAACATCTAAAGCAAGCTGATTACTGTTTTTTAAACTTGTGCACTTTACCGATAGCTGAATGGACAAAGAGATCTTTCACAAACCCATGATAACCAGGTGGGATTAAATTGTATCTACATAAATGATCGCGGATTTCACGCACAAGCGCTATTTCGTAAATGGAAAAGTGGAAATTTTGATCTGAAATAGACCGAAGATATTTAGGACATGATATCGGATTACTTTTTGGTAAAAACAATCTTCAACTAACGTTAATTCCTGCAATATCGAATAATGTCGCTAATGACATTGTAATGGCAACCTCCAGGTGACAGATGCGAATAGATATTGGCGCGCGGTTTTTGTAGGTTCCTGGAAGCGGCCTCCAAAAGTTTAGGATATCCGTAAAGGAACTCCTTAACTCCTGAAACCGCCAAGGTTAGGATTTATTGTGGTAAAGAAGTTGCTTCATAATTGTGTAGGGATAAGGACTCCTCCAAAACTTCATCAAGGGCTATGCTACCAATCCAACCTGATGCCCTCTCCTTCCAGCTGACAAACTTCTTCTCGAATATCTTCTAGAAAGGAGACTGAGAAGGGTCAAGGCGAGCAATATTCACCCAATCCTTCCTCAGTTAGAGCACATACCTAGAACTCCAACATTCTTTCGAGAGAGACTGTCTCAAGGAAGCAGAGATTGGAAAGGTGTTACATTTTTTCTATGACCTTGATTTTTTGTCGGGGTGGGATTGAATATGCGATATTTAGAGGTAGTCGAAAAAATTCCGGTAGCTTGTAAAGTAAGGCAGAAATTAAATCGGGTCAAATTCGCATTTCCTATAGCAGGGAAGAATCCGATGGCTGCCTTGAAGAGGGTCACTCTGATTGGATCACAATGAAACCTCCTCCCCAACTATGTATCTTCATCCAGCCACCCGCGGAGTAGGTCATGAGAGGTGGACGGTTATTGGCACGACTGCTCAATACAAACGGGATTTAACAAGAAATTCTAATGTAGCAGTAAATGCCGATAAGTTAGTTTGTTGTTGTGCAATGAAAGGTAGGATACGGTGGTAAATGTATAAGATATAATCATCTATGGCTCTGCGAAATGCGGCTTTAATCCAACGACCATTCATGTCGTTAAAATTACCTAGTAACATGTCAAATCCGCTACCTAATAAACGATCCAGGAGGTCACGATGCTTGTGAATCTTTTCTGAACGAATATATATTGGCTATGAAAATGTTTCTTACCGTCTTTACAAAGTGTTATAGCTAAATAACCAGGGCCGGACAAGACATATAAAGTAAGAGGGAATACCTTAAATGGATCTTAAATGATGCTAGAAGACCTAGAGATGAAGAGGAGTGAGATAGGGTTATGTACTGAGTAAAGTGGGTAGATATGTGAGGTGAAATAAACCAAGTAATATTCTGGGGAGACCGGATCGATATAGTTTCCTGCAGAACTAATACATATGCGTCATGAGCTGATAGAAGACAAAGAGGAGAAGCACCTTCAGAATTTGACTGAAGAATGTGCAGTGAAATAGATCCTTGATTACTAACCATTGCGTTATCTTACTGGTAGTAAGAGCGGGCCAACTAGTTAGGCCCAGCAGCCGGAAGGTCCCCTTTCCCACTTTGAAGCTCAACTTGTGGTACACTCTCTTCTCTTGTTATGGCATTGGTGCAACAGGTGGGAGTGATATCACCATATTCCTTGGCTTCTTTGGTTCATTTACCATTTTTGTTGAAAATTTTATTTATTTTTTAATATTTCCGAACTATGTTCTCTTGCTGCTCTCTCCTCCTATTTTGTACTGTGAATTGAATATATGTTGCCATTAAAAGAGAAGCTAACGTCATCTGTATAAATTTTTCCATATTTTTGAAGGTTTCGTTCTGTCTCATTTCTATTAGTTCTTTGATATATCTGATTTCAAGCCTTAGAGCACTAACCTCTTATTAGTCTGATTCGTCGATTCTATTCATCCTGACTGCAGAAGCGTAGGAACAAGATGCCGATGAAAACTTAGGAATATGTTGTTTTTAGTACTTCTTGAAATATCGGCAGCGCTTGGGGTAGGTGGTATGTCGATATCCACAGTTAGCACGTGTAGGAGCGTTAACAGAAGGACAACTCCTATCGTGACCAGGTTCAGCACAGGTTGGGCATCTACCTAACAAAGAACAGGCAGATCCCCAATGCCTTCACATGTGGCATTTTTGGTAATGGGAGAATATGAAATTATTTGAGGATATGTGATTGAATTGCATATTTGTCCCCAGGAAAGGGTTATAATTATTCTTATTAATGCATTAGTACCATTGCATTATCCAAGGTTGATGTGGCGAAGGCCACAGTTAGTGCCGATCAGTTTTTCTTGTAATAAAACGAATGTCCCTTAGACCGAAAGCCTGTTGAAGATCGTTTAGATCATCCTTTTCTAGATATGTCTTTATATTGGAAATTTTGTATAGAGGCGGTTATTGCCCTGTGGTCCGCCTTCTCGTAATGCGGAATTAGCTAAAGCCATTTCATTATTCGAAAACGCAATGCGGAATCCACCGTGTGCTTAGATGTAATTGTGATTTCGACTAAATTATGGAGCTTTTTTACAGGAGAAAGCTCCTTCTTCAAAATTCATAGCACTGACCTGTAAGTTGTTTTGTTCATTCTTTGTTTTTACTTATACCTTCATTTAAACATCGCCGGATTAGAAGGAATAATCTTTATTAAAACCAAGGAAGTGTGAGGAAATGCAATTTGCTGAAATTTCGGTGAATTTGAAAATCTGTGATTGCTTCGACGTCACTCGCAAAACTCACTTTCCTATGATCGATAATTTCATTTTAGAATATATAATCATTGCAATACTCTACTGACGAAGTTAACTCTACATTCAAGTAGGCGTCCTCGCGCAGAAAAATGAAGTCCTGATATTGCCCAGGCTTTCCATTGATTCTTTTGTTTCTTTTTGTTTATTCCCACAGTTTTTGCTCTGATAGCAGTTCGTACGCCAATCATCATGTGTATTCTACGTGATTCAAGGTCTCCCTTTATCGATATTTACTTTTTATATCAAATTCTAAAATTTTCAGGCTATTCACTACAGGTGTGTAGGATACACCTCCCGATAATCTAGGCAGGAATTTAATGATTTCTACTTTTAATTTTATTTTGTCTTTAGCTGATTTCATAATCTGTAAAATCTAAAAATAAAATTAAACTCTAAGTTCATTTTGCCTGCTCTACTTGTTTGTCGTATTATAGATTTCTTTAATCTCGAGACTAACTGTTTAGAATTATATCTATTTATGACTAGTTTAATGTCATCCGCATACAGAGTAGATTGAATACCAGAGCCAATTGGTATAAATAAATAAATAAATGATTTTCTTATGTACACGAAAAAACAGAAACAAAAAAAGAAAACATAAATAAATGAAGAAAAAACGTTAACGACTAGTGTCAATGTAAATCGACCGATATCTATCGGTATTCCAGCTCTTTTTCCTGCTTCAAGGCCTCAAATCCATGGGGATCTGAGCCCCCCAACCGATCCAACACGCCGCTTTCCGACTGAACCACCCGGGGTCTTTCACACCCCGAATAATCCAATCGGCGCGGACTATGCTGGGTAAACGAGAGACGAGGAGCTTAAGAAACCTTAGCCTTTGCTCTGGGGGACGTCCTCTAGAGAAGAAGACTAATCCCGAGATAGCCCAGGTGCCCCAGAGGCGCACCTGGGTTTTCCCTATCAACGACAGATGTTGGGCCCGTTTCAGAGCCCACCTAGCTTTCTTCAGGATACGTTTGAGTCTATCCAGGTCAGCTTTCGCCGACCAGTTCACCGTAACGGTGAACCCCAGGTATTTTACTCGACTTGTGAAGGTGGGGAGTGGTTCAGAGGCAAATATGGAGGAGAGGGCAGAGAATGCTAATCTCTTAAGTTTTTTCTTTGTTGCAGTGGTGCCATGAAAGACAACCGCCTGCGATTTGGCAGAGTTTAAAATAAGATTGGATACGGGTAACTGGTCTTTTAATCTTAAAAAGAAGCGGCTGATGTCAGAAACTACGTCTTTGCACCTGTGTCCAGAGAACAGGGCTGTGGTGTCATCAGCATACACCACAAGACGTTGTTCGCGTTTAAATATTTTAAATAGATTAATGGAAGCAGCAAGATATAAGATAGGAGAAAGTGGGGAACCTTGAGGCACACCCGTAATAGGGTAGAACTGACGCGCATCAGGGTCGTCTTCATAATAAAATCGCTTGGTGTACAGCAGTATCTCCACCCTGTTCACTATTTTCGCAGGCAACCCGAGGGACCTGAGAGAAGAGATCACAAAGGGAATGGAGATGCGGTCAAATGCAGCAGAAAAGTCAAGGAAAACAGCCACTACAAGACGATGGCTATTTTCCCGACAAAACTGCTCCACCTCACCTACTGCTGAATGGACCGAGCGACCTTTGACGAACCCATGAAAACCAGGAGGGATCAAATTACGCCTAATCAAATGGTCGCGGATTTTACGCGCAAGCGCTTTTTCGTAAATCGACACGAGGGCATTTTGAATCGAAATGGGTCGCAGATCTTTAGGGCATGAGCAGGATTTTTTCTTAGGAATAAACACTCTCTTACTAATATTGATGCCTGCTACATCGGATGGGGGGCTAGAAGCATTGTGACGGCCACCTCTCTTCTCTGATCGGCTGTCAAAAGCTGACAGACTCGAGAGGAAAGTGGAGCGTGGGATTTAGAGGTGCCCGGAAGTGGACCCCAGGAGTTAAGGATATCTGTTACAGATAAGTCCCTACTCCTGAAGTCACCCCAAGGCGGGATTGGTTGAGGTGATTGAGTGGCTCCATAGTTATGAAGGGCTAGTGACTCTTCCAAAACTTTTTCAAGGCCTATCTTACCTATCCAACCAAATGCCCTATCCTTCCAGCACACAAACTTCTCCTTCCTGAATATCTTCCAGAAGGAAGACTGAGACGGGTTAAAACGAGCAATATTCGTCTTATCCCTACTCAGCTGGAACCTATATCTAGTGCTCCAGTATTCATTCGAGAGGGTTTGTCTTTCGGAAACAGAGAGATTAGGAAGGTTCAGCAATTTAGCTAGGACCTTGAGTTTTGTCGGAGTGGGATTGTATAAGCGACCTTTGTAGGTAGTCGATAAAATCGCGGTAGCTTGCGAAGAGAGGTAGGTATTGAATTCGGTTAAACTATCATGTCCTATTCTGGGGAAGAGTCGGATTGCCGCCTGAAAGAAGGCCACTCTGATCGGATCAAAGTGAAACCTCCTTCTCAGCAACGTATCCTCCTCTATCCTCCAACGAATGAGGTCATGAGAGGTGGTCAACTGTTGACGCGACTGCTCCGTGCAGAGGGGTTTAAGTAACCACCTCGAGTGAAGCAGTAAAATGTCGAGGATTGAATTTGTTGATGTGCAATGAAAAGTGGAGGACGGTGGTTTGTGAATAAAGTAATCGTTCCTGGCTCTGCGAAGTGATGCGTTGATCCAACGACCAGTTCTGTCGTTGAAGTCCCCTAGTATCATGTCATAGCCGCTGTCGATAATACCATCCAGGAGGTCACGATTCTTGTGGATCTCCCCTGGACGAATGTAAACATTGGCTAGACTGAGGCGTTTACCGTTCTTACTGAGTGAAACTACCAGACAAGACAGGGCTGGACATGAGTAGTTTAGCAAGAGGGTGGACCTTAAAGAGCACTTAACTAAGGTCAAGAGTCCTTGAGAGGAAGAAGAGTGAGGCGGGGTTATGTACGGAGTATAATGGGAACAGATATGCTTTGGGATAAATCGAGTAATGTCCTGGGGGAGACGGATAGACCGCGTCTCCTGAAGGACTATAACATCTGCGTCTCTACCGGATAGAAGTCTAAGGGCAGAAGCACCTCCCGAATTCCACTGAAGGATATTCAGTGAAAAAGGCTCACGAGTACTCTGCATTGTGATGGACTAGTTGGAATGGGGATTGCCATCCTAGACCGAACTAGGAGCAGGAAGGTTCCCCTTCCCACCACCAGCCCCGTCCAGTGAAGGCACTTGCCCCTGGGCAGCGTCTTCATTTCCCCTTCTCTGTTTTTGTTTAATGAGTTTCCCGATTTTTAACGGGGGAACGGCGTGAGCCGAAGCACCCCTCTTGTTTGATTTTTCAGCAGGAACGACCACTGACGGCGGACTCATAAACAAATTGGCGACCATCTTCATAACCATTTGCTCGAGATTCTTCATAAATATTTCGGATTTGAGGTCAGAAAAAAGATCTGAAGCAACAGGACTGACTGCCACCTTGGAAAAGGTCTCTTTGTGTGGCCGCGGGGCTTGAAATTTGCATAAGTAGGCCTTGAAATAAGGGCATTTTCTTGCCCACGCCGGGTGAGCTTCCCCGCAATTGAGGCATTTGACGGGGTTAATACAAGAAGCGTCTGTGGGGCATTCCATTTGTCCACACCGGCCGCAACAAGCCGCCTTACTGCAGCTGGAGGCCCAGTGCCCCCATTTATGGCACCGGCTGCAGTGCGGGTATGTATACTCTTCGGTAGACACAGTGGTAAACTTAAGATTGAAACCCAGAAAGGGGTTGCAGTGATTTCTAGAAAGCAGTTCGGCCTGACCAACCGAGGCCGAACAAAAACCTACGTTTATCTGGTTACCATCTCGACCTGTCAGCGGTCTAACGTTATGTATTTTAAAAAGCTCGGTAAGATTGACTAAATCTTCATGTTCAAGTGGAACTGGAAGATTGTTGATTTTTAGACTGGCCATTATAGGCTTTGATTCGAACTTGCCAATATCTTTTAAATTGACTTGAAAAAAAGTATTGTATTCATTCATAGCTTCTTCTGAAGCAAACGATATCTTAATAGTCGTCTCCGTGTATCTGACAGAGTTATACACGACTCTATTCTTAAATTTAAGTGCGAATGTTCGAAGAAAACAATTATACAATGCATGTCTTTCGATAGGTTTTAACAAAGTAACTATCCCTAAATTTCTTGTTTTAGGGATTGGGGGAAGTAATTCCCCCTCGCCGGTACCCGAAACAAAATCACTAACCTGTAGAACGTTCATTGAGTCTTTGTTTACCTTTTTTGTTCCAAATTCTTCTTTTTTCTTACTGGAAATAGCTGTATTTGCTGAATCATTTGATGCTCCGAACGCGTTGTTCATTTTTTTGTGAATTGGTATTACTAATAAATAAATAAATAAATAAATGATTTTCTTATGTACACGAAAAAACAGAAACAAAAAAGAAAACATCAATAAATGAAGAAAAAACGTTGACGACTAGTGTCAATGTAAATCGACCGATATCTATCGGCATTCCAGCTCTTCTTCCTGCTTCAAGGCCTCAAATCCATGGGGATCTGAGCCCCCCAACCGATCCAACACGCCGCTTTCCGACTGAACCACCCGGGGTCTTTCACACCCCGAAAATATTACTAATGCATGTTGATGCATTGTTCATTCACGCGCATTAATTATGAAATGCATACTAAGAGCATTACTAATGCTTTTAAATGCAATGTAATTTCGACGAAAGGCGTGTTAGAAATTACAAGTTAACAGAAATAAAACTGCAAGTAAAATACACATCATGAATATTAACGTTAAATTGACGCTAGGTAATAAAAGTCGATCAAGTTTTATGATTCGCAATAAAAGAGGTGAAATTTATCTTAAACGTGTGACCTGGTGGGAGCCTGGTGGTAATCCGATACGTTGTTAGTACTTAGGTTTTGCTTTTTAACTAATATGAAGTATTTATGGATGTTGGCTTTTCCTATTTTCATATCAAATCCATCTTTATTGATTGATTATCTGTACTTACAGTTGCTGCCGTCTTTGTTTCGGTAGCGTTACTGTTAGCTTTTAAGAGTCTAATAGTAGTATAATCGTAAAGTTATGAATTGCAACGCTATGTCAATGAATGCAACAGTCGTAATATGTGGGTCAAGTTGTGATCAACCAATTGCCATTTGTCTAGATAAAGTTTAAATAGTTATGATAGGTGGCTTTATTCGCAATTTTTCAGACATCCGACGCTGTTGAAATAAAAAATATTCGGAGAAAGAGCTGATACAACAAATTTATCTGACGTTATTTCCATACATTTACTTCGGGAAGTTAGCCGTTTCGGTAGTTTAAGAATTCGCCGTGATTCGCCCAGAGTAGATTCATTTATTCATAAATTAACTTTAATATAAAAGTCACTTTGGACTTCAAAGCGAAGAAGACGTAGGAGCACTTGAACAGTGGAGCTGATGATGCGTTATAGGTGTTGCATGATGGATTTTGGAGAATTTGCGAAAAGGCTGAGGCAGTAAACGATTTTTGGGGAAAGAAGCGATGAAAGAAGATACATACAGTAACGAAAGTCGATAAGGGAGCGGATGCGGCGGATGTCACGGATAATTAAGTTAGACGATAGGACCTTGTCACGGACGAAGGGCTTAAGGGAAATGTGATCATCGAAATGGAATCCTAAGAAAGTGAGATTGTGGAGTATGGGGATGTTTGATGAGGCAAAATATACAGTGGGAAGAGATATGTTTGGTTTACAGGGGGAGGATCCACATTATTTTGGACTTTTCGGGGTTTAGAACGAGATGGAGATTAGAGAGACGTTTGTAGATAGAAGAAAGACAGTTGGAGGCAGAAATGCCGATATCGTGTATGCGATGTGCGGGTGCATGAGCATAGATGAGTATGTCATCGGCGTATTGCATGACGTTAAAGGAGTAATGTTTGATAAACGGAGAGAGATCGCCAAGTAGAAGAAAGAACAGCAGGGGTCATAGGACTGAACCTTGTGGGACCCTGCAGAAAATAGGGATGGGATGAGAGAATGATGAATTTGAGAGAATCATGAATTTGAACAGACTCGAAAAGAACGGTCGGATAGACATGAGGCAAACCATTTTTTATTTAAAAATAAAGAATATTTTTATCACTCTCCCAATGTTCATAAATATTGTAAACTATTAAGACTAATTAAAATTTATTTTTCATTAGAATTTAAAATTTCTATAAAAAAATAAATTTTAAATGTTTATGAACAGCACGGAGTAATAAAACTTTTCAAATAGTTTAAACGTTTAATGGACTATCGGATAGAATTATAAAAAGTAACTGTCATCGCTTTGGTTTTCTTGGTATAATATATTTTTTTGGCATCATTGATTTTTTCAACATCTTTGAAAACTATTAATGCTACAGCATGAAGGTGACTAATAGTGAAATGTATTCTGCAAATATAATGTCAAATGATTACGTAATAAAAATTTTATTTATTTTTTATTTTTTGAAAAATAAAATAAAATAAATTGTATTTTGCGAACAACCGATAAACGGAAAATAGCCTACGGGGTCGGACGTAGTCTAGTATACCCATACTATCACAACAATATGACCAGCTATATATGTGGTTCCTATACTAAAGTATTTCCAAATGTTGTATAATGTCCGAATTGAACGTCAGTTCGTCACAATAATGATGAAGAAAAATTCTTATTTAATGACGTTGAATAAGAGTGGCAAATACACGCTTACAAGCCCACTTAAAAAACAGATCATTAAGCTAAATAAAATGAAAAACTAATAAGTTATAGAAAGTGAAGGAAATGTATTGAAGATGAGGGGTGAGCAAAAACGTGATGAAACGTTAGAGGCACAAGATGAAGAGGATATCAAAGTTGAATGATTCGTTAAAAGGGTACGAAATAACAATATGAATTGGAGAATATGTTGAGGCAATACGTTTTAGGTATATTGTGGAGGAAAATCCATCGTGTAGGAACGACGACATCGTTTGAAGAGTGGGAACGACTTGAAAGACTGGATATCAGCTTGCAATTATTTCGAGGCAAGAATAGCGACGACAATAAAGAGTGGAGACCATAATTAGTTAAAAAAGATTTATTTTAAGGTGGCAAATGCGTGCCAGCGCACGCTTACATGACCACAACAAAAGTGTTTGAATGTGATAAAGGAGGGGGCGCGGCGGACGTCGAAAGGGAGTTGATTCCAGGCGAGTGAGGCGGCGACGAGGAAGGATCGGAGACCATAGTTGTTGGAGTAATTTGGAACGTGGAGTAAGAGGGCATGACGGGAACGCAGTGATAGCGAGGTAGGGCGAGTGTCGTCTAAGAAAGGAAGGTTGATTAAAAAAAATTTGGTTTCTAATAAACATACAATCAATCCAGTTCCAGATCAATCCAGTTCCAGATCAATCTAGTTCAAGATCAATCCAGTTCCAGATCAATCCAGCAAATTTAACAGTTTTAACGCACAAGGACAACCATCGATGTACTACGACAACCATCTACGACAACCATCGACGACAACCATCGACGACTACCATCAACGACAACCATCGACGACAACCATCGACGACAACAATCGACGGCAACCATCGTTTATGGGTGGACGTAAGAAAACAACTAAGACCGACACCAACTATGGACAACTGCAAGTACAGTGCTCGATACACGATTGCAGCGTCTGGACAACAATCACCTGCGACAAGAATAAGGCTAAAGAAGACTTCGTATGTGGTTTTTGTGCCAACAAACTAATATGCAACCTTTCCAATAAGCACATATCAACATCCAACACGTCAACTCAAACTACCCCCGTCGTTTCTAATGTCCTTTCTCCACCCACCGACCCTGCCACCATATACACTTCCCATTCCATGTCATCTTCACTCCCCGACAGCCCACGTCCAGTCCTTCCTGTCTCGTTTCTCAAAAACTTGCATCAATCAATCAAAATCACCTCCACCAACCTCCACTATCCTTCCACTCATAACCTTTCCTCACATCGCTTGCCACCCTCTTTATAAACATTATCCTCTATGTCCCCCGTCATCAAACCAAATCCCTCTAAATCACCAACTGCCAGCTCTTCTATCGTGATCTCACCTACTCACGTCAGTCGTCCTCCTTCACGGAAGCGCTTTGCTTCTCGCGATCGTTGCGTCATTGTTACTAATATCACGCCTTCTAACTCCTTATATCCACAAGCACGTCTGGACCACGATGTTTCCGCCTTCAGATCCATCCTCTCGTCTATTGTTCCTGCGGATAAACCATCCTTTTTCAAGGACATTTCTCCTGTCGCATTCATCCGTCTAAACAAATCTTCTCAATCTAATCCTTCCCAGCCCCCTCTCCAAAAAATTGTTTTCAAGCATCGCTCTCACGCGTCTTCTGTCCTCTCTCAACGATTCAAACTCATGTCATCTTCAACCACTCGAATTTTCCCCGATCGCGCCCCTTCCGAAATCGCTCAAATCTCTTTAGCCCGCATCGAAAAACGCCGTCGCGAGGAAAACGGCGAAACATCACTCGCCATCCGAAACATAGACGGAAATTTTCAAGTTGTCCACACCCGTCCAAAAATTCGATGGCGCTTCATCTCTCCTATGTGTCTTCTCCATTAGACTCTTTCGCCACAACACACGGTTTCCGCCTCGGTCTCCTCAACACTAGATCTATTCTCAATAAATCCGATCTTATCCTCAACCTATTCACCAAGCAATCCATCGATCTCTTCTGCCTCACCAAATCCTAGCACTCAGATTCCGACGACCTTTCCATTCGCCGTCTGCTCTCTGCCGGTTGCTCCCTAGTCGAATCCGCCCGCCCCCTCAGCTCATGCCCTTCTAAATCCTCTAATCATGGCGGCATCGTCGCATTCGCGCGTCACCCCGCGTCTCTTCGCAAAATCAATCCCCCTTTCAGTCCTTGCTCTTTTGAATTGCTCACTTGTCGTTATTCTAACCCGATCACTATAGATCTCGCCATTGTATACCGTCCTGGTTCATCAGCTCCTACAGCGTTTTTTTACCGAACTCGCTGCCCTCCTTTCTCATTGTTCTTTGTCCTCAATCCCTTCACTCGTTCTAGGCGACTTCAATATCCGCCTAGACCGCCCCTCTTCCACAGATTCTATCCGCTTCATCAACATTCTATCCAACTACAATTACAAACTAATCTCCACTGCCCCCACACATATACTTGGCGGGGCACTCGACATCATCGCTGTCCCCGATCATTTTGCTGCCCACACCTCACTGTCCATCTCTGA
Source organism: Pomphorhynchus laevis (assembly GCA_012934845.2). Classification (NCBI taxonomy): domain Eukaryota; kingdom Metazoa; phylum Acanthocephala; class Palaeacanthocephala; order Echinorhynchida; family Pomphorhynchidae; genus Pomphorhynchus; species Pomphorhynchus laevis. The sequence goes on along the minus strand of WNNJ02000598.1, from coordinate 259,685 downwards.
TCCTGGTCTATCCGATCACTTTCTTATCACCCTTGATCTCGCTGGCAACCACACCCCTCCTCACACACCTACAATCTTACGTCGCCCTTGGAGAAATCTTGACCTCTCCCTTCTCCGCTCTGCCTTACTCAAATCGTCTCTATCATTACCCACAATAACATATTCATCTCCTCACTATCTCGCCTTTCTTTTCGACTCTAAACTCACATACACTCTCGATATTCTCTTGCCCTTCAAGTCTTCACCCACACCGTCGCTTGCACCGTGCCCCATGGTTTGACATCCAATGCCTACTCTCAAAGCGTCGACTCCGCCATGCTTTTCGAGTCTATCACCGCTCTCTCAGACGCGATTTCCGCTCGATCACTCCGTCTTTCCGTGATTCCTATCTTGCTCTTCGCCGGTCTCATCTCCACCTACTACGTACCAAATGCAACTCCTTCTGGCAGCATAAAATCATCACTTCATTCAACTCTAAGACTCTCTGACATACTTTTAATCAATCCTTGCTTGCTCCTCTTCGCCGTGCTACATCAAAGCCCATGATTTTCGTCATTTCTCCAGACTAAAGTATCCACGTTGCTCTCCCACACCCCGGTCTTTATCCTATCCCACTCTGCCCAGCCTAGCCTCATCCTTCCGGAACTCTTTCATCTTCTCCCTGTCTCACCTACCGAAGTATCATCTGTCATCATGTCCTTGCCCAACAAAACCTCACCTGCCGATCCCCTGCCTACCCACATATTAAAATCCATATGCTCATCGATATCCCCATTTCTCACAACCTTGTTTAACTCGTCCATCCGCAGTCGTATCTTCCCTTCACACTGGAAATCCGCAATCGTTCGTCCCCTCCTTAAGAAACAATCGCTCGACCCCTCCCTTCCTTCTAGCTATCGCCCCATTTCACTACTCCCTACTCTTTCAAAGCTCTTAGAACGCCTCATCTTAATACAAATCAACGCTTATCTCTCCTCATCCAATCTGTACCCTCCTTTCCAATCCGCTTTCCGCTCTAATCACTCGACATAAATCGCATGCATAAAAGTGTACAACGACTTAGTCATTTCTCGAGACAAGGCTCTATATAGTGTTCTCATCTCCCTCGACCTCTCCTCCGCATTCGACATTGTTGACCACTCCGTCCTCCTTTCTCGCCTTCGTTATGATTACGGCTTTTCTTCCTCCTCCGTAGCTTGGTTCGCCTCATATCTATCCGACTGTTCCTTTCGCGTATGTTCTAATTCATCATCATCCCCTCCCATCCCTATTTTTTGCGGGGTTCCACAAGGTTCTGTCCTAGGTCCTCTGCTTTTCTCTCTTTTGCTTGGCGATCTCTCTCCATTTATCAAACCTTACTCCTTTAACGTCATGCAATACGCCGATGACATTCTAATCTATGCTCATGCACCCGCACATCGCATACACGATATCGGCATTTCTGCCTCCAACTGTCTTTCTTCTATCTACAAACGTCTCTCCAATCTCCATCTCGTTCTAAACGCCGAAAAGTCCAAAATAATGTGGATCCTTCCCCGTAAACCAAGCATATCTCCTCCCATTGTATCTTTTGCCTCATCGATCATCCCTATAGTCCACAATCTCACTTTCTTAGGCTTCCATTTCGATGATCACCTTTCCCTTAAACCCTTCGTCCGTGACAAGGTCCGCTCGTCTAACTTAATTCTTCGTGACATCCGCCGTATCCGCCCCCTTATCGACTTCCGTTCTTGTATGTCTCTTCTTTCATCGCTTCTTTTCCCTAAAATCGATTACTGCCTTAGCCTTTTCGCCAATTCTCCAAAATCCATCATCCTACCCCTACAACGAATAATCAACACCGCCGTTCGAGTGCTCTTTCGTCTCCGTCGCTTCGACCACACATCCACATATTTTGCCCAACTCTCCTGGCCCACCATCCACATCCGCATCAAACTCCGCCTTCTTCTCGTTACTTTTCGTCTCATCGCTGTCGGCTCCCCATCGTTCATCAAAAAAAAAGATTTATTTTAACGTGGCAAATGCGTGCCAGCGCACGCTTACATGACCACAACAAAACTAAACTGTGAATCAGGTGTCGAGAAGATGTGAACGGAGGAGGTGTTTGAATGTGATAAAGGAGGGATAATGGATCTGAAGGCGGAAACATCGTGGTCGAGACGGGCTTGTGGAGATAAGGAGTTGGAAGGCGTTATATTAGTGACATTGACGCAACGATTGTCCTAGTTAAGTGCATAAATATGTAGAAAAATATAGAATCACTTGATGGCAATGCCAAGGAGACTAGGTGCGAGTCGTCAAGATGAGCAAAGTATATGTAGAAGAGGTTAAGAATATAAAAGACTAAAGGTAACGAGACGCGAACGAGATTCGACACGATGTTTAATCATTGGCTTCGATAGGACGGACAGATAGTCGAATATATGGTGGAAGCGGTGAAGATATAGGGGAACAGGAGCAGCAGAATTTATTTTACGTTATAGAGGTGAAATATTAAATTTGGAAGAGCTGGCAAAAATACTAAGACAATAATCGTTTGCTGCAAATAGGATAGTCAATATAAAAACGAGGAAAGCACGGAAGTCGATTAGCCTACGGATGCAACTGAGATCACGAATAAGTCACTTTTTGTCATGCACGAAAGGTTTGATGGAAAAAAGATTGTCGAAGTGAAAACATAAAAATATCAGAATGTTAACGATTGGAAGAATGGTTAAGTTAATAGATAAAGTATGCGGACTTATGCCAATTTGGTGAGGAATAGCCCACATAATTTTTGATTTTTGAGAATGAAGAGCTAGATGAAGGAAGAAAATATGTTTGATGATATATATGATACAATTTATAAACAATTTGGAATTCTTATTTTATTTAAATTAGATATCCTAATTGATATGATATAAATATCCCAATTGTTTTCGAAATGGTTGGAAAACTTTCAAATCGTTTAAATTCGGTAGTTGAATATTATTTAGCATGTAAATAGTTCGTAATATCTTTGAGATTGATATTTGATCAAAAATAAAGATTTAGTTTAAACATTTTAGATGTCCATAAACGATGCTTATCATGAAGGAGGTGTATTGTTATTTAGCGGAGAAAGGTTAGACAGATTATTTAGTTTATCGATTTAAACTTTAAAATCAATAATTATTGTATGCCTTTATTAGAATAAAACTTCTGGTGGAATGAGTCAAGTTTAAAGGAATGTCGGAGTTATTTTTCTATCAATAGGCACGCTGTATCATCTGCCACCATCATCTATTTTAGAAAGCATTAAAATTGCGTTGTGGTAGAATTCTAATCTTTTCAAGCCTAATAACAGTTGCAAGGCTGACAGTTGCCAATACCATTGCTACTATCAAAATACAAGCTATTTTAAATAATAAAAATTTAGTTTTGTAATTTTGGAGCAGGATCAATCAAAACACTAATTTATTTTTATATTTCGATAGCTGCTGCTAGTGTCATCTAAAACAAAACATACAATTTTTCAGATTGCGTAAAAACAAATTTAATGAACAAAATGTTATAATGAACAAATTACACGTTTTGTTTCTTATGCTTATGCTTTCTCATGCTTTCTTATGTTTCTTCGGTTATTGTGCCATGACAGTTAATGTAAGGTTCCACTGTTGCATCTCTCGTAGCTTTTTTTCTGTTTTGAATCATAGCGTCTATTAATTAGTCGTACACTCATCGATAATCTTGTTTTTCCTACATATTATAATAATAAGATTTTCTTAACAGAAACATACATAAGTTGAAAAAACACAGTTCGACAAATAACATTCTTTTACGATATATCTTCGCCAACAATTTCTGAGTTCTATACATTCACCGCATCAGGTACAGAGAGATCTTAGTCCCCGGCCGCACCAGCGCACCGCTTTCCGACTAAACCATTCGGGGTATCTCACCCCCTAAGAGTCCAGTCGAGGCGGACTATGGTCGGTAATCTCGAGATATAGGGCGTGATAAACCTTAGTCTTTGCTCTGGGGAACGTCCTCTAGAGAAGAAGACTAATCCCGAGATAGCCCAAGTACCCCAAAGGCGTACTTGAGTTGTCCCATTCAATGACAAATGCTGGGCCGTTTCAGAGCTCACCTAGCTCTCTTCAGGATACGTTTAAGTCTATCCAGGTCAGCTTTCGCCGACGAATTCACCGTAATGGTGAATCCCAGATATTTTACTCGATTCTTGAAGATGGGGAGTGGTTGAGGCTGTAAAATGGAGGAGAGAGCGCTTGTCTCTTAAGCTCCTTTTTGGTGGCAGAGGCGCCATGAAAGACAACCACCTGCGATTTTTCGGAGTTTAAAATACGATTGGAATGGGTAAGCTGGTCTTTTAATCTTAAAAAGAAACGACTGAAGCCCGAGACTACATCTTTGCACCTACGTTCAGAAAACAGGGCTATGGTATCATCAGCGTATCCCACTAAATGTTGTTCACGTTTAAATGCATTGAAGAGAACAATAGAGCCAGCAAGATATAAGACAAGAGAAAGTGGGGGAGCCTTGATGCACACCTGTAATAGGGTAGAACTGACGTGCGTCAGGGTTGTCTTCATAACAGAAACGCTTAGTGTATATTAATATTCCCACCCTGTTAACAAGTCTTACAGGCAGCTCGAGGGACCTGAGAGAGGAGATAACGATGGGTATGGATATCCAGTCAAATGCAGCAGAAAAGTCAAAAACATCCACAGTAAGCCGATGACTGTTATCTTGACAAAACTGATGAACTTCAATTGCTAAATTGACCGAGCGTCCTTTGAGGGTATGTTAGTGAGTCGGTTTCAATTATTGAAAATCTCAAATTATACCCCATAAAATGATTGTATGTTGAAATCGACAGTCTTTGAGCTGCATCTACCGGGGCATTGCAAAACGCCACGGGAATGAGGAAGCCTTTGATCCCTTTTATAAAACGAACATTTGAGATTTTGTAATTACTTAATAGTGTTGAAATATTTTCCTCTGAAGAGGAAGATATATCATAATATATCATATATTATCTATCATATATCATAATATATCTTTCTCTGAAGAGGAAGATATATTAAAACTCTGGGGGGGAGTTCTCCCCCCCGGAATATATTAAAGAGAAGCTAAATATCTACTAATCTCCTTTACTGCATTGTCAGGAAAATTCATTAACATTGAAATCTTTTTAAACGCTCCGGCGTGATAAATTTACTCATTTTTTAACGGAATCGTAGTTTATTTTCTACATATTGAATACTACATCTTGTACATTTAGCGACATAGATAGCTCCTGTTGATACACATGATGTATATTGTTTTGGCGTGTAAGATAGGTTAGTTGATGTGCTGATTATTTTATTTGTCTCAATCACGTTGGTGCAGAACTATGCACGAGACCTTCTACATTTTACGCACTTTTACTCTGTTGACCTTCCCATTGTAAAATTTTTAAGCCTATAACTAATTAATATATTGCCTATTTCATTGTTAATACGAAACATCACTCTTACTCGGATTGTACATTTTGTACTAATCCGGTCAGTTCTTTTATTAATTTATCCATATCGTGTTGCATATTTCTAATACCCGTATGGAATGGCAAGACAGTAGTATACACTTCATCCTTGTGTCAAATTCAATTTATTTGTAGTGTCTTTAGAATAAAGCGTCCATGCTCGATCAACAACAGAATCTATTTCTCTATACGTGTATCCATGCTTTTTAAATCATTTCTTAGACCACGCAGCCGCTTAAGCCTTGTTTTACGAGTACTGATATTCTTAGTATTCTTAACGCTTCATTCATTATGACGTCTCTTTTTATGAAAGTCGGATGCGACCTGCGTGCATTTATGTACATTGCAGGATTACATTATTTTCTGTGCATATCGGTTTGAATGTCTGAATGTGAATCACGAGATATCTTTATATCAAGAAAATGCACATCCATATTTCTATCGATTGTAAAGCGAAGCGATCCAAAGTTATTTTACTTATTTATAAATTGAGTTAATTTTTCGTCTCCGTGCTGCAATATCGCAAAAATATCGTCAAGATATCTGTATTAAACAATAGGTGGTGTACATTCTTGACTTGCTAGGAACTTACGCTCATAAATGTCCTTAAACAGTATTGCTAATGTTGGAGCAACTGATGTTCCCATATCTGTTCCTATCTTTTGACGATATATGTGACTATTGAATTCAAAAATGTTGTTACTAAGAACTACTAATCGTAAGCCTTTCTTTATAACGTTACGTTATTTAACGCTCCAATTTTCATCTTGCATCTTTTGATCTATGTATTCTATACCCATATCATGGGGTATTTTTGTGCATAGTGATGTTATGTCCATAGTAAATAAAATATCTTCGGTTCAAATGCTTTCTTTTATATTATTCAATTTTTTAAGAAAATTATGTGCTCTTAGGTAATGGGTACAGCATTAATAAGAGGCTTTAATTTAGAGTTATGGACTTTGATAATTGATCAGTAGGTGTATTACTGTTATTTAAAATAGGTCGCCCTTTACATGATATTCATTCTTATGAATTTTCGGTGGTATTTGCTCACTTTGGCTTATTTGCCAAACTTATAAGCAAACTTATTTGCTTATTTGGTGTACTTCAAACTTTTTTCAACGTAATAGTTTATTATATATTAACATCCATCTAATCTATGGGGCATGACAACTGCTGGCATGTAGTACATAATTTTACTGCATGCCAGATAACGTTAAATTTAGCTAATATACGTTGTTTAATTTGTTAATTTATATAGCTAGATACTTTAATGCAGATGACCATATCTACAACTGTATAGGTCGCTAACATAGGTCGCTAACATATGCGATACCATTGCTGTATCTTTCATCTGTATATAAGTATCCCCCTTAAACTCGTATGTATTCGGAGACATAACGGTCTCTAATAGGGTATCTATATGAATGATATCATTTAAATATCATTCTGTATATAGCCTGAGGCACCCCAAATGACAACATCTCCACCTTTGTCAGCGAGTTTTACTAGAATACCCTTGATTTTGATAATTATGTTCACCCTGAATGATGCTTAGACAAAAGGTTGCTTCTGTAATTGATATTTGGTTTCATTGTTGTATACTTCTGTATGTTTAGATTTATATGCATTATCGATCGTAATATATATAAGCATGATCAGTCTTTTACTAAAATGTACCTTACTTAAGGTGGATGGAATTCGAAATAATGAAGATATGATACCGTAGCTGATTTCAGCTGTGAAATCGCCTTATATGATTTAGCAAAATTGATAAAATAAATGAAAGAATTTATCAAATGATCATCAGCACCTATTCTATGATCTCCTGACCAAATCAGTGTTAACTATAAAGAAAGAATGCTTTGAATGCATCTCGGAAAATCCGGTTTCAGAAATTCATTACATTGAAGGTTTTATATACTGAAGAATTTCTCACTGTACTGAATGGTCAGTCTCTCGATCAGGTGTTGACCCACTGTTCGAACAAACCTAGTTTTGAATCTGACCATGGAAATAGGGTTCAAAAGGAAACCTTGACAATACACACCATTTTGATGATTCCGGGTGTACCATTACACGGTAGTAGCGGACGAAACAATACCAATATGTCAGGCTTAAGCGTGGCATGTATTGAGTCAAGGTGCATGGATTTGAGGTTTATATATATTCGTGGATTTTGGCACGGTTAGTCGTTTTAGTTTTACACCAATCGGTAAAACTACTTTATATTTTAACGAAAATCGCTCGCTTTATTGCATCCATTAAATTTTTATAGAAATACATTTAATCAACATGTTTCGTTTCTACTAGAAACTTAGATTTTTATGTTATTTTTATAGAATTATCATCTATTATGATGGAATAAAAGCTGATTTCTCCAAGTCGAGTAATCCAATATTAAACGAATCGTCAATCAAAGGCCGCATATATTTGACTACACACCGGGTTTATTAAACCATGAACTTGTTTTCTATTCTTAATTTTTCTCATCTTTATATTTAGACTATTCTCTTGCAAGATAAAAACAGACACTCTACACTGCAATCATTTGCGTTGCCTTTTCAATTTATTGTTTCAATTGCTGTTGAACAGCCCGTCTTTGGTGCTAATTATCTGCAAGTTAAAGCGAAGTCTGCTAATGAAGGTATTTTTTTACTTCTAATCGTATAAAAAATACAATTTATCAATTTGCATTTGTTATTATAACATTACTTTAAATTGTAAGGTATGAAATCAAAATTGATAATAGGAAAATCACATAAATCAGATCCGTTTTATTGCAACGAAACGAATTTTATCAATGTTATTTCACATATTTTGTTACAATAAAATATTGCTATGTTAAATTTGCTAAAGATAATATAAATTTATAAAATAATAAATTACTAATTGGGCGTAATTATCGATCTACTAAGTTTTGCCTCATTTTCACATTGACCCAAGCAGTAGCACATCCAAGCATGCATTTAAAGTGTCATTTATACGATTTTATAAATCTTCTGGTTTATTAAATATTCTGTATATTTCCATATTATTTTAAATCTTATTAAAATATGTATTCAGTATAAAATGGATGCAGTATGGTTTAAGACAGTCGAAATATTTCCTTATAAAATTGGGAGAATTTTCATGCCCAATAAGCCCATGACAACAAATGCGTATTTATTCGAACACGCTATTTCTTCAGTTTAATGTGAATTGCCATTTTATTTTTACAGAATCAGATGTAAATTGTTAATCGCTTACTTAATATAATAAATTATATATTGAAACGGAATGAGACATTCTGAGGGAATAATTATTTTTGTATCTAAATGCCATTCCCAGAAAAAAGAAATTGAATATTTCTTCGATATTTCGTTCGCTAACCGCGGACATTATCAAGAAGTATCTGAAACAATAAAACAAGTTAAGTTACAATGTATGAAAAACAAAATCATTTTGGACATTCAAATTTGGTTCGAGGATCTTTATAGCGACAGCGTCCATAACTAATCGGCGTTTTAAGTTAGGCTCGGAAATCAAAACTGACACATTGTCAAAGTCGATGTCATGCCCAGTTTGATGAGCATGGTCTGCTAATGCCGACTGCGCTGATGTTGTGAGTGCCTTCTTATGTTCTTTTAATCTAGTTTTTAGAGTACGTCCAGTTTGTCCAATGTATATGCTTATACAATCCCTACACCCAACCTTGTACACTACACCCATCTTATCAAAATAAGTTCTTCTTGGTTTGGTGACTAGTGCATCAAGATGATATGTACATCGGGTACCATAAAACATTTTTAATGGTAATCCTGACTGGAAAACGAATCTGTTTATTTTATTAAGAATATCCTCACTTAAACTACCCATTGCGGGAATATAGAAGCAGTGTTTCAATTTTTGAGGACCAATTAAGTTGGCTTGCGCGGAAGTGTGAATGCGTTCTTTTGTTTTCTTAATTATTCTATGTAAGATATCTATCGGGTAGCCTAGAGATGTAAATATTCTCAAAACTTTGCTTAATTCGGCGTTTAGATAAATTTCTTTGTTACAAATTCGATACGCTCTTAAACAGAAGCCACGAAACACACCTAGTTTTGTTGATGCCGAATGACTGCTGTCCCAAGGAATATACAAGCTAGTTTCTGTAGCTTTTCTGAATACTTTAGTGACGGAGACATCAGTGGTCAAAACTTCGCAATCTAGGAATGGTAAAAACTCGTTAGAAGGCCAGGTAATTGTCACTTCTATTCGAGGATTCAATGAATTGAAAATTCTAACAAAATCATCTGCTTTATCACGACTTTCTGGCCAAATAACAAATATATCATCGATGTAACGATAAAATGCGATAGGTCGTATATCACAACGGCTTATAGCCTCTTCCTCTAACTTTTGCATGTACAGGTCAGCCAAGGCGGGGCCGATTGGTGATCCCATAGCTACACCAAAAAGTTGTTTATATATAATGCTATCAAAGGAAAAGTTCGTTGTACATGCTAACTGGAATAATCTCCTACATTTAACCAAATGTTCACTATCTGTCCAAAGGGATCCGAGTTTTGATATCGCAAAGTCGACAGCATCATCTACTGACACATTAGTAAATAGTGATTTCACATCTAGTGTGAAAATTACATACGTTATCTGATTTAAGTCTAGTGCTCTCAATTTGTTAACAAAATCAGTAGTATTTAGCACTTTCGTAGGAATTGACATCACAATAGGTTTTAGCAAACTTGACAAGAACTTACCTACACCATAGTTAAATGCACATTTCATTGACACAATAGGACGTAAGGGACAGTCTAGCTTATGGATTTTGGGCAAACCGTACATGTAAGGTACAAGAGGATCGGATGGAAACATTTGGAGATATTCTACACGCGTGATCAATCCTTTTGAAGCGAAGTATTTAAGTAGTGTTACCAATTCACGTGCCCATGCTTTTGCCGTATTTCTTAAAGAAGGTTCAAATGTGGATGTATCTCCCAAAATAGACAACATATTTTCATTGTAATCAGATTTATCCAACAACACTACACAATTCCCCTTATCAGCTTTAGTCAGGACTATTTGATCGTTCTCACGAAGATCTTTTAAAGCGTTCAATTCAGCTCTGGAGATGTTGGAACGAATTGATCTATTCACATTTGTCCTATATATATGATGTCTAAGACCAGTAAGTTTGTGAACTAACAATTGTTTATTTTGATGTCCCTCAAAGTTTTCTACAACCTTTTGACTAAGTAACTCTAGTTCTGTGGTAACCGATATTGAATCACTAAATTTCAGTGATGATCCACAAATTCCAAACTTAAGACCTTTCCTTAAAATTTTTAACTGATTTTCAGAAATATTCTGTTTACTTAGATTCACTACAGGCATGGGTTGGGGAGTCACAACATCGACGCTAGGCAAGGTGTTTTGTAGTTGATGAAGTGTGGTTGACAATAGAAACGTAATCTTACGCATTAATCTGGATACCTTGTTCATAAACAGCTTGTAAAGAATATTCTGAATAAATCCTTGGATCTGATTCCATTCCACAGCATTAACAATTTCTTTTAGATCCTCCTCGAATTTTGAAACATGGAGCTTTTGATTTCGAATAATCCAATACTTGTGACTAATTTCACATTTGAGTAAACTGTGTACAGCATCTTTTATAATACGATAAGCTTTGTTTGTCATTCTTGAACACCCAGAAAATGATAATTTTGCAAAGTTGGGCTGCAGATTGTTTCGAGAGCAATGATCAAGGAAACGAATGTCCAAATAGCTAATCATAATTAATTGTAAACTGCGAATATATTGCTTCAGAGAAAGTCTCAGTTTAAGTGAGGATATTCTTAATAAGATAAAGAGATTCGTTTTCCAGTCAGGATTACCATTAAAAATGTTTTATGGTACCCGATGTACATATCATCTTGATGCACTAGTCACCAAACCAAGAAGTAATTATTTTGATAAGATGGGTGTAGTGTACAAGGTTGGGTGTAGGGATTGTATAAGCATATACATTGGACAAACTGGACGTACTCTAAAAACTAGATTAAAAGAACATAAGAAGGCACTCACAACATCAGCGCAGTCGGCATTAGCAGACCATGCTCATCAAACTGGGCATGACATCGACTTTGACAATGTGTCAGTTTTGATTTCCGAGCCTAACTTAAAACGCCGATTAGTTATGGACGCTGTCGCTATAAAGATCCTCGAACCAAATTTGAATGTCCAAAATGATTTTGTTTTTCATACATTGTAACTAAACTTGTTTTATTGTTTCAGATACTTCTTGATAATGTCCGCGGTTAGCGAACGAAATATCGAAGAAATATTCAATTTCTTTTTGCTGGGAATGGCATTTAGATACAAAAATAATTATTCCCCCAGAATGTCTCATTCCGTTTCAAAATATAATTAACAATTAATTAACAATTACTTCAGCTTTGATTTCTGTAAAAATCAAATGGCATATTCGCATTATGTGACGTATTCACATTATTTCCACGATCATTGCTGACACTATCGTATAGGTTGTGCTTATCGTGGTTGATATTATCTCTTAAACCATGTGATTTTTTGTATACATTTCCAGACTATATATTAGTGGCGCTCTTACATTTTGTCTCAATGGATCATAAGATTAAACGCCGTTTTGACCATTCCTCATTATTTCTATACATCGTCTAGGTCGGATCATATATACATGTTTACGCTGATATGAACTTCCATTTACAACGTAAGATATCCAAGCAGTGCGCTTCTTTAAGCATCCCGCTCTCCACCCACGAGATCGTTCGTTTCTTACCCATACTCTGGTATTGACTGGATAATCTCGAAACGCTGCTGCCATGTTCTAATATTCTTTCCGACATTCTTGATTTCGTTTCACTGTTGCTGAATTTTTAGGTTTTCAGTGATCATGCACAACTTGTATCAGTTCTGTATCAACATCAGTTCTGCAGTACATTTCCCTGTGGTATCGTGGGTAATAAGGGCTGGATTGTATAAGAGCAATATTGTGATTTTTGCAGGAACTATTGAATTTGTCTGCTATAAATTGATGGCCATTGTTGGTAACTATCTTATCAGAAATACTAAACCTCGAAAACCATTTTATCAACTTGTCTATTATATCCCGTGCTTGCGTGTGTATTAGTTCTTAAATTTCAGGTAATTTTGAATGAGCATCCACAAGCACTAGTTACATTTTACCTTTACAATGTCATGCGAGATCAATATGTATGCGAACTCATGGCTTAAGAGGAATATCCAAGTTGTATATGGGTGTTCATCTAGTTTTTTGCGTTTTAAGAGTTTGACATTATGTGCAGTTCGCTATTCCATGAATTAATTGTAGTTCCATACCTGACACCAAAAAATAATTTCTTGCAACTCCTACAATGCTCGCTAACCCGGATGACTTTAGTGAATCCAATTCAATACATATTGTTTCAATTGTTGTGGTACGATAATTTCGTCTAACCACATTAATATGCCTTCTTCGTGGCTTAATTCGTTTTTTCGTTTTTTGTAGATTTGTAACTCTTAAGTGATAATTCTTTTCCATCCGTTTAAATTGTTTCGTCGTTCATTGTGCCTGTTCGTAAATTGTCGATTTATAAATCAACATCTTGTGTTGTTTCGGTTTTTTTAATCTTATTATATTGTTTTTCGTAGTTTGTAAATTGTCTTCTTCTCAAATCGGCAGCCTCTATAAGAACATATATATAATGTATATATAATATATATACACAATGTCACACAGGCAACCAAAACGATCAGTATGTACCTCAATCTACTGATGAGTGTTGCCGGGTACTCATTGTTTCGATGCTGAAGTGGTCGTCTAGAAGTGACATGGTGACTGAAAGTCGTGAATCGAAGTCCAGTCTATCAAGCAACACCATTTAATATAAATGCCGTATTTCGTAAGAAATCCTGGACCGTTGTTTACTCAGCACATCCGTGCACTACTATTATCCTGCCGTATCCATTTAGGATCCAACGAGTGCAGCGACAATTCAGCAACAACCTCTGCCTAGTGTTTAAGGATGGTCCGCACAGCAATTCGATCTGGTTAAGAGCGTAAGCCTCAGACAATTAAGCAAAGTGTCGGAAACGCCTTTATTCACAATGTCACACAGGCAACCGAAACGACCAGTGTGTACCTCATTCTACTGATGAGTGTTGCCGGGTACTCATCATTTCGATGCTGAAGTGGTCGTCTAGAAGTGACATGGTGACTGAAAGTCGTGAATCGAAGTCCAGTCTATCAAGCAACACCATTTAGTATAAATGCCGTATTTCGTAAGAAATCCTGGACCGTTGTTTACTCAGCACATCCGTGCACTACTATTATATATATGTATATATATATATTAGTTTTGTGTTAGAACTAAAATATTTCATTAATGAATATCAATATATATAATGAATAGTTGCTAGGTCACACGAGGTGACTTTCGCATTGAAAACCAGCTACAGAATCCTTCCTTCATGATATCAATTCCATACACCCTGACTACTAACGGCCACATTGCCACAGCCGTTTTCGTTTCGCCCGCTTTTTGCCACATGTTGGTAGCCCTGGGCTCATCAGAAGGCTGACTACCAACTCTTCGCCTTTTGAAATTTGACTTATCCGAGATTCGAGCTGTCGCTCTCTGTACTTGGCTTGCGCTCTTGACTGCTAGGCTACGAATCCAGGATTACCAGATTTCACAGTATATGAAACCTTCCATCATGATATCCAGAAACTGCATTGTCCGAGATGCTCTCTGGCATGCTTATTATAGATTGTATCGTATGATATCATGAAGATCGATTGAAATCGGGACTGGTGATCCTTTGATGGATGCTTATTTATGTAATGAATAGTTGCTAGGTCACACAAGGTGACTTTCGCATTGAAAACCATCTACAGAATCCTTCCTTCATGATATCTAATTCCATACACCCTGAATACTAACGGCCATATTGCCGTTAGGGAAAATTTGCCACATGTTGGGGCTACCAACATGTGGCAAAAGGGGGCGATACGAAAACTGCGTGGCAATATGGCCGTTCGTAGTAAGGGTGTATGGAAATGGATATCATGAAGGAAGGATTATGTAGCTGGTTTTCGGTTGCCTGTTTGACATTGTGAACAAAGGCGTTTTCGACACTTTGCTTAATTGTCTGATGCTTACGCTCTTAAGCAGATCGAATTGCTGTGCTGACCATCCTTAAACACTAGACAGACGTTGTTGCTGAATTGTCGCTGCACTCGTTGGATCCTTAATGGATACGGCAGGTATAACGGTAGTGCACGGATGTGCTGAGTAGACAACGGTCCAGGATTTCTTACGAAATACGGCATTTATACTAAATGGTGTTGCTTGATAGACTGGACTTCGATTCACGACTTTCAGTCACCATGTCACTTCTAGACGACCAATGAGTACCCGGCAACACTCATCAGTAGAATGAATTTCTCACTGATCCTTTCGGTTGCCTGTGTGACATTATGAATAAAGGCGTTTCCGACACTTTGCTTAATTGTCTGAGGCTTACGCTCTTAACCAGATCGAATTGCTGTGCGGACCATCCTTAAACACTAGGCAGAGGTTGTTGCTGAATTGTCGCTGCACTCGTTGGATCCTAAATGGGTACTGCAGGTATAATAGTAGTGCACGGATGTGCTGAGTAGACAACGGTCCAGGATTTCTTACGAAATACGGCATTTATACTAAATGGTGTTGCTCGATAGACTGGACTTCGATTCACGACTTTCAGTAACCATGTCACTTCTAGACGACCAATGAGTACCCGGCAACACTCATCAGTAGAATGAATTTCTCACTGATCCTTTCGGTTGCCTGTGTGACATTATGAATAAAGGCGTTTCCGACACTTTGCTTAATTGTCTGAGGCTTACGCTCTTAACCAGATCGAATTGCTGTGCGGACCATCCTTAAACACTAGGCAGAGGTTGTTGCTGAATTGTCGCTGCACTCGTTGGATCCTAAATGGGTACTGCAGGTATAATAGTAGTGCACGGATGTGCTGAGTAGACAACGGTCCAGGATTTCTTACGAAATACGGCATTTACACTAAGTGGTGTTGCTCGATAGACTGGACTTTGATTCACGACTTTCAGTAACCATGTCACTTCTAGACGACCAATGAGTACCCGGCAACACTCATCAGTAGAATGAATTTCTCACTGATCCTTTCGGTTGCCTGTGTGACATTATGAATAAAGGCGTTTCCGACACTTTGCTTAATTGTCTGAGGCTTACGCTCTTAACCAGATCGAATTGCTGTGCGGACCATCCTTAAACACTAGGCAGAGGTTGTTGCTGAATTGTCGCTGCACTCGTTGGATCCTAAATGGGTACTGCAGGTATAATAGTAGTGCACGGATGTGCTGAGTAGACAACGGTCCAGGATTTCTTACGAAATACGGCATTTATACTAAATGGTGTTGCTTGATAGACTGGACTTCGATTCACGACTTTCAGTCACCATGTCGCTTTTCGACGACCAAGATGAGACGAGGTGAGCGACTTTCTTAACAGTTGGAGCTCAGCTGTGGCATCAACCTCGTTACAATGCAAAATTGAATCGTTGCTGAATTTATAGAAGTCGTTTATACCGTTATTTGTAGATTAAACGGTTGAAATTTTTGGAATATCACTGGAATTTGCTTGCATATTTGTTAGAAAAGTACAAACCTTTGATAGCTCTGACAGCGTTGAAAACTTTAAACAAAACAAACATCCGTATATATAGCAATTGATGAAAAACTCTAAATGTTTTGAATAACACGGAACAAACAGGAAAGCTGTCGTTGTTTGCAAGGTGTTCACTGCAATCGCTACGTTGTCATGAATGCACTGATTTTAGGCATAATATCATAACAACAAGTATAAAACTCATCTTTAAGTTGTTCATTCTTTCATATATGTCACCTTAAATCTTGATAAATGATGAAATTCTTAATTTACAAATCAACGCTTGCACTTTTCTGAAAATTACAATTATTTATAGAATTGAACTAAAGAGACGACAATATATTCAATAAAAATGTTCAGTTCAATATTTCAATAGTTTCTGTTATCATTATCAGGAAGTATTGATAATAGTTCCTTGTGCTGATAGCAGCAGCTATTGAAACATTAAACTGAATCTTTTTATCGAATAAATTGCCGTTTCTTTGGTTCCATTCTATAAATAATTGTAATTGAAAGAAACAAAGTTTATATTTTCTTAAAATTACAATTAACAATTGTTTAATATCCAGGAAAACAATCAGGTATAGAGATAAACGACAAGACAAATCTTTTTGATATTTCGCTAGTAACTACTAGCATCTTCAGTAAATTAGAAAATTCAGAATTTTCTGAAGATGCTAGTAGTTACTGGCGAAATATCAAAAAGATTTGTCTTGTCGTTTATCTCTATACCTGATTGTTTTCATGGATATTTAAAAATTTAAATACAGATCAGGATGGATATATTTATTTATAACAATTAAGAATATTTGACATATTCTGTTAGGTAATTTCCAATTTTGGATTTGACGTGACAACTGCTACTTTTCCATCTATTTACTTTTACAAAGTCATAATTTGTAAAATTTACTTCATTAATTACATCAGACTCTTTCTGTTTTGTGTGCCAGTTGTTATGAAATTAGTAATAATACAGAAAATCAAACATTTTTAGATTTATTAATGATTTAATTAAATCATAGTATAGTCATCATCATGGAACATCTTCAAATGATGACTACAGTAGTCAGCTATGAAATATTAACTGATCAATAAATGTTACTGTATCAGGGTTTGCTAGATTCTTATTCGATTACAACATTTACTATTACTCGCATTTGGTCCAGTTTTATTATATTTGGATCAAGGCCAAAGTTGCACAATCTAAATTATATGATACATTTTGTGTGAAAGGCCACCATAATTGAAATTTAAGATAGCCATTTTGGTGACAAAAGAGTTTGGCAGTGTAAACTACTCCAATTACATAAATGTACCTTTTTTTAATTAATTTGATTTTTTTAATGACTGAAAATAAAATTAGTACAATCTCTTAAGTTGTTCTGCATATGCACATTTTCCATAAACTACTGCCTTTTAATTTAGAGTTAAAATGAACTGCCTTAAGGTTTTAGTGACCCTAGAGTATCTTCATATGGCAATATATCACTTGATAATACAATAATTTACCAAATAAAATCTCAATAATTTGTTGACAGTTTAAGTATTTAGAAAGTAATTGTTTTTAATCACCATTTATTTGCAGAATGAAAATAAGTTTTACATATTATTCATATTTATAATTGTATAATTGTTCAAAATATAATTGATAATTGGATATCATCAAAATATATGACTTAAAATCTAAATCAAATAGTAAATGAAATAAATAAAGTGTATAATTTCACAAAACAACTTTTATCGATTCAGTTTTGATATAAAATAACTTGAGTATAAAACCTAATATTCTGTTAGTACCAAATAATATCGTTGCATTATATTATTAATAATATAATGGTAGTAGCTATTATGTGGTAACTTATAATGTATTATTTACAGTGCAAAAATTTTTAAACAGTATTCTTAATGATAATATAAATATACATTATTTCGATTACCCAAATCATCCATGGCCACCACATGGCTCTGTTATTAATCTTTGCTATTTATACTTATTTACGTAGACGTTTCTTATATGCTAGCTTACGTAATGGTTTATTTTAATACAATACCAAAATACCGACCGTGATTGCTTAGTCAATTAATCTTCTTGCAATCATATGTACACGCATATGACGTTATTGCCTCTGAATAAAAAATCTTACTATATGTCGATTACATTTCGTTGCTAGCCTGATAAGAACATTTTAAACAAAATGTTTATCTCTACCCTGTCAGTCGTTTTTTGAATTACAATTTTTGAGGCTTTAACTACTTCCCTTTTGTCATTTATTTCATTTAATAAGCACAACGTGAAATCTTGTTTTCTTAACGTTAAAGCCTGTCGTCTAACCACAAGGACTACAAATCTAAAAGACTGCAAATATCCTGAAAAAGGTCAATACCCTTCTGCTTTTCGGTCTTTACCATACAATCAGTCTTT
The DNA here is from genome assembly GCA_012934845.2 of Pomphorhynchus laevis. NCBI lineage: Eukaryota > Metazoa > Acanthocephala > Palaeacanthocephala > Echinorhynchida > Pomphorhynchidae > Pomphorhynchus > Pomphorhynchus laevis. The sequence continues at coordinate 241,045 of WNNJ02000598.1, read as the reverse complement.
CGAATTTTGATAAATCTTCGCTTAAATCTTTTCAATGTATATTCAATACGACATTTGAGTTATTTTCCGTTTGGAGAAATTTAATCATATATGACGTGGATGTAATTATCTTATGCGACTAGATATTTCAAATCACGCTTCAGTTCAATTTAATTGAAGATCTAAACTACGGGGTAGTTTAAATTCCCTAGTAAAACTATTCGAAATTTTATTCTCTTAGTGCTGCTAATCCTTATCTTATTAGCAATTTTAATCAAAAGTACATTAAATCATTAGAATTCAAATTTATAATTTATATATGTTCTAGGAATACATGTAAAGGTCATATATTCGTATTTGTACCTTTGAAATATCTTCAAATTACTTTGAACATTTGTTTACAATTATTATCGTAACTTAAATACTTATCAATTTTCAATTTATAATTTTAAGTTTAATTTATTTTTTTTCTAATTTGTCCTGTATTTAACTAAGGGAACTTTGAAGGAGTTGTAAATTTTAATATAACATTTAAACGTGGTGGCGCAATCGAATTTTCTAGGGCTATTGCTCGTGCTGTTGAAATGGGTAAGTTTAGTGGAAGTAAAATATATTATTTGTGTGTATAGAAAGTAAATTAAAAGCATTTATTAAATTTCCGTAACATTAGCTTTTTAATGATTTCGTGCTTCTAAATAATTATTGTTATCAAGCAATGTTTCTTGTATAAAAATTAAATATCTTTTGAAATAATAACTGCCCTATTAAAAACGGTGTTAATTCGTATACCCTTGTTTTAAATAAATCATGAAGATGTATTATGCAATCGTCAGTTTACGGCTGCTTTGCTTCTATCCGTTAAAATGATTAAGCTAAGTACGGGCGTTATTTATTTGATTAAAGTGTCATGAACGTATTAAAAAACCTTTCATTGAAATAATCATATTTCTATGTAAATTCACTGTATATTACAACTTGAAGTTAAATATTTTACTTCAAGCAGATATTTTACTTATTTTACTCTAATGGGTTAAAAATATCAACATGCCAGCAACAGCATACATTTACCCAAATTATCACACATTAATGGAACAATTTTTACAGTCAGATCAATAAAAATACGTATTCTTTGTTTTTACAAGCAGCAAGATTTTATAACATATGATTTCAAATATTTTGGCTATGAATACTTTATGGCAAATCGTATTTTCAGTGTATCCATAATAATAAATACTATAATTTTAAAAACATCTGCATTTCATATCAAATGTTCATTGGTATGCTCAACCTACCCCTTAGACTGAATTTTACGGATATATAAATTAAAATTTTTTGTTTATATCTCTCAAAATTTATAATAAAATAAAATTGTGCTTGCTGTCAAACAAAAAAAACAAGTTGTTTTTGTGACCAAACGAGGTGTCGTTTTTATCAAAAACATAAAGCCTATTCGGAACCGTGGGAAGAAAACTATTGTTATAACAACATATATTAATACTTCATTTGATGAACATAATTTTTAATAAAGGTCATTTTACAGTCAAAGCGTTACATATGACTTATCTTGACGTTTACACTTCAAATCTGTAATTAATAAGATGACCGGTAGCGAGTAGGTAATCTGCCGCTCATCTTATGACCTGACCAGCGCTCAGATCATGCGCGCTGCCTGTCATTTCTGACGTCTAGTAGTGACGAATAGTATGCTGATAGTTGAGTGTAGTTCAGTTAATTACCGACAGCAGCTTTCAGCATACTGCCGTATTCCAATAGAATCCTGGACCGATGTTATCAAGCATCTATATATATAGATGTATATATATATATATATATATATCAAAATAAGTAGGTATATAAAATTTAAGCAATTCCTACTTATTTTGGTTACCTCTCTTTGTTGAAATATTTACAATACCTACTCATTTATATACCTACTTATGTTTAATTTTTTTATTAATCCGACAAAAACAAGGATCCCAAACTGTGGTTCAAATAACCCTATTGATACTTTATATATATGTTTCTCCCGTTTACTAGTAAGTAAACGGGAGAAACGGACATAACCGGGTATTGGAAACCATCACAGTCCATCAGCAATCAAATCCCTAGACCGGTTTCTGCTTATTGAGCTTCATCAGTAGGGTCCATATTTTAAGAGTTTTCGGAATTCCCGTTTACTTATTAGTAACGACTACAATGCCGTATCGCTCTGCGATCCAGGGGGAAGCTGCAATTATATATATTATAATTATATATAATATATATAACTATAATTATATATATTATATTACTGATAAGTAAACGGTAATTCTGAAAACTCTTAAAATCTGGACCCTACTGGTGAAGCTCAATAAGCAGAAGTCGATCTAGGAATTTGATTGCTGATGGACTTTGATGGTTTTTAATACCCAGTTATGCTCGTTTCTCTCGTTTACTTATTAGTAACGACAATACTATATACTTTTATATTTTATATAGTCGATAGAACAAACCGGTTAGCAAGAATAAAAGCTAATCGACGTTTCGCTCTATAGTAGGCTGTTTTAATTTTATACCTTTATCTCTTAGATCTTTTCTGAAAAAATCTAAGAGATAAAGATATATAATTGAAAATGCCCATTAAGTTGCGAAATGTCAGCTAGATTTCATTCTTGCTTACTGGTTTGTTCTATGAACAATATTTCACTGTTTCTATTTTTAAGAGATCCCGGATAACGGTATCATCAATCACATACATATTTCGACTAATATTTTTCTTCTGGTGATACCTAACTAATACTAAAAATAACAAACTAAAAATAATGGTGTATGTACCTCAGCATGTACGGTGAGTGTATAGACTCCACATATTTGTAATTCATGACTGCAAAATGATATTATTCGAAATCGTTTGTAGTAAAATACGTTGAATGAGATGTAACGAGAAATAAGAAAATATAGATTTCGCTCTTATGAAATGGTATCAACTATTGGTTTCTACCTGTATGTTTATACAGTTAGAAATACAATTTCTACCTGTATATATATCTATATATATTCGAATATATATCGAAATATATTCGAATATCTGCTAATATTGATCAAAGAACTATTAAATATTGCTTTTCGAAAACGTTTCTTCAGTTCCATTTTAGATTGCGGCTTTAACTTTTAGCGAATTTGGCACAGTCAACTTTTGGCCCACCTGACTATCAAAATGTGATCAACAATACACAGGCATTCAACATTCATAACCCAAACGAATCAGTTTTCTTTTCCGATGCTAATTCATGGGTATATCATGAAACATTTAGCCAAAGACCACCCGGTAAGTCGTGTTAGCGTCCACGTCTTTACGATTAAGAGTGTGTTCTATTAAATGCAAATCGCATGTTGTACGTGTTAATAAGTATTAAAAAACCAATTATATATTTATTTTTTGCAATAAAGTTTATAATATAATAGTTTTTATGCATAGTAATACATTATTTTTCAATTATGCATTGAAATATGGTAGATTCATCGTTATTATACATGTGCGCAAAGTCGAACGAATTATTATTTAGAAAATAAAAAATATTTGATCTTAATCTAGTTTTTAAATTTGGAATGTTTGGACATGTGGTCAAAAAAACACATTTATTTTTATATTTCGCTTCTGATGTAGCACCATCAAAAATATAAAGTACGAACCGAAAAAAATACTTTATTGTACGACCATATTGTACTTTGTTTTTCTGATGCGTTGATAGCCGCTAGCGAAATATATAAGTAAACTTTTGTTTGTTGATCTTGCTTTAAAATTTCAAATTTAAACAAAAGGATTAAGATCAAAATGAATTCAAAAGTATATTAACATGAATCCATTTTACTAATGTCAATCCAATTTTAGCAGCGAGACGTAAATTTAACTTACTCAATTAAAGTGCGACGATGTAATCAAAATAATGCCAGCAGATAAAGCGGATATGATTGTAATTTCGAGTCCCACAGAATACAAATAGAAAGTATTAGAAATCGGACAGTAGGACCTAAACTAATAATTAATGAAGAATACCATACTCCAAACGTATGTGATCAAAGCAATTAAACGGCATTTTTCTTGACGATTAAAATTCCATAGGCAAAGGCTCAACCTAGATACTTGTGACATCTAATGAAAATGCACAAGAACAAAACTCGTGAGCAATAAATGATCAATGGTGAAAAGGCTTGCCAAACCAATTTTTCACAACCTGCTGGAGGCCCTCTACATCATGTATTATTTTACTTTGAAGTTCGCATGACTTTATACATGAGCCTCGCAACAACAAATAATAGTATACATCAATGAAAAACCAGTGAATATCATTTCAATGAGCATCGATTTAAAGGTTAATATCCCCAATCATGGAATAAATCAAATCATGAAGTTCCTAGTAGATCAAGATACATGCCAAGCTGAACAAATTAATACATTTACGTCAATTCTCAAACTGGTACTCAACAATAGTTGCTTTGGGTACATCATTTTGTACATTCACAATGATGGGCACATCAATGGGACGTCTGTAGTCATCATAAATACTGAACTGTTTATTTGTCAAGTATTGAATGGAGGCAATAAGAAACTAAGACCTAAAACTATAAATGTGGTTTATATTTGCCGATGACATTTTCATAATCTGAAAACACTGATCAGACGAATTTGAAACATTATCTTAAAACAGAGTTACACAAGTGGATTGAAATTTATAACACATCAACAAACAAAACCAATGGATTTAGATCATTTCCGGAAGTGGCGCTGTATCATGACCGAAATCAACAGCGCCAAGCTTCACCTCATAAAGAGTTCACAATGTGATCCAATTTTAGATAGATGCAATGCATATTCTCCAAAACAAAACGACTGATTATTTTGAATAATAGTATTAGAATTGGAAAGTGTGTGATGCAGAACACGGATGTATAAAGCACATGTTGAAGTCAAAAATGGAGCTGCTGAACAGATATTATAAGCCAAAACTGATAGAGAGATCATTTCGAGAAATACAAATTACGCGTAAAGAGAAATTGTTAGTAGAAGAAACCAAGATCTAACAGATCAGCGTTTGATTTGATATTTTGCACGTTAAAATGCTATCCTCTTGTAAAACATTAAAACCCGATATTATGGTAGCAATCAAGCGCTTAAATTAAAACACAATAAGATAAACCAAATAACCAAATTTCATAAGAATAAATACGTCATCATCAAAGTAATTGACGCCGCTGCTATGTTGTGGCAAGGAATAGGGGCCGAAACTTGATAAAATAGCAGTTCCTCCTGATGGCCTCTAATCCTTATTCTAATACATCGTATGTTATTTACTAGTCAATATATAACAATTGACTATTATTTCAAATTTCAATTCTAAATTTTAACTTGATATAAATATAAATTGTATAAAATCTGACATAATTATTTATTATTTGTTATTTATCTTAATTTTTTGATTTATATATAGTATAAAATAGGTAGGCTCAATTATCTGATGTGACAGAATTTAATAATTTTTTGATATATCGGTTATTAAGTTTATATGTATAATTAAAGAGAAGGATCCTTATAGTTATTAAACATTTATTATCATTGTTTTAAAATTAATGATAAATAGCAAAATTCTTATGTTGTATTTATCGTAAATTCATTCTATCAATTGAAAATTTTCAGAAATTATTCTATCTAGCAATCTTGTTTACTATTTTAAATTCGTAAATTTGGAAAAAGTATGTTCAAGCTGATTTCTAACTTTTTGTTAAAAATCTTTATAGTCAAGCTGATTTAATTTATATAAATTACTATGTTACTCTGTTAATTTTCTTTATAAGCTATTATGTCATTTTATTATTTGTTTTTGTTCATAGAGTTTCCTATTTGTAACTAAATTGTTTTACGTACCTTTCCTCTTTAGCTAATGAAGTATACATGAAAGATGAATTACCGCCATACACTGGTATAGTTAACCCTAATAATGACAAGCGAACAACGAAAAATCAAAATAGAAGTAATGAGGTATTCTGACGAGTTTTTATTATATTATATTAAATTGCCAAATTAGTTTACTCTTTTACCTTTTAATTCAATGTTTATTTACCATTTATCTTGAAGGTATCTTTAAGGTATCTTAAAATGTATATTTACCTTTTATCTTAAACTGTATTTATTTACCTTTTATCTTTTAAAGCAATGTTTTTTTCCACTTTGTTTCCCTGCAGAACTCAAAGCAATGTAATTCAATGCATTTAAAATTATTTCAAGCATTTCCATGATGACATATTACACTATCTTAATTTTATTTTATATACAATGCTATTTATATTTTTATTTAATTTCGCCATTGATGATGATTATTGGTTCTAGCGCGTATTTGGCCACGCTGCTATGATGGCTCGAATAAAAATGGTCGAAACATTATTACATAGCAGTTCCTACTGATGACCTCTATTCCTTATTCGAATACATCATCTGTTATTTATTATTCATTCATAAAAATATACTTTTATTTTAAATTTCAATCTTAGATGTTAACTTGATATAAATATCGATTATAAGAAATTTTATATAATTATTTATTATTTATCTTTATTTTTATTTATATATAGTTTAAAATACGTAGACTTAGTTATCTGATATAATGGCTCGATTATAAGGCTCACTTATTGGCCGAATTCGGTAAATGCATAACTCTGTTACGTCATTCAAATGATGTCATTGAAATGCCTGGTCATTTTACTGGGACGCTGATTTTGAAGTAATTAAGCAGAACCTATCGAACGTGTTTAGATTTTCACAAAAGCTTGTATCAAACAACGGAGCATTAAAAACGATCAATATGCAATCTCACGATTAATGAATCTAATACATTCAACTGTGTAAATAGAAATAACGTACTTATCTTCACATGAAAAATATATCCGTTTTTAGGAAATGTTCTTACGGATATTTATAATGAACCTGCCATTTCGTACATGAAATTGTTATTCATATCTTCACACGAAAGTTTCACTCATCGTGATCCACTTGCAATGCCACCATGATACAATATTGCCCAAATGATACGTCCACGACTAATTATACCTGAAATCTAGAGTTGATAAATGTCTAAAAAGAATACAACGTATCAGATTATCAAACTGCTATATCATCAATGTTAAAAATTGTCAACGTGTTCATCCATCAAGATTTGTGAAGCGAATCGTTTGTTCACAAATTCTGGGCTGTATATAGCATCAAATGGCATTTGACTGATTGCTGCTCGAGTCGAGACTCGAGCGGCAAACAGTGTTGGATTGCATTATTAAAAATGCAATATAAATATATTTATCGGGATTGCATTATCAAATAATGCAATATATTTTTATTAAATAGTGTGGGATTGCATTATTAAGAAATTTGGTCAATATTTAGGAAAGCTAAACGTCTTCTATCTTTGAAATAGCATCAACTTTAAAGACCTAGCATTGACAAGCACGTTCGCGAGTTTGCTTGTAGGCAGCTTGAATTGAGATTTGTGATATATATAGAGACCGTTCACCCAGTTGCATCTGTGGTGTCGAACGTGTATATACCATTCGATAGAGTTTTTTATCCTTTGAATTCCTAATTGGTTCAGTCAACCTATGTGACGATTTTGTTTAATTTAATATGTCTCGTGCACAGATAAAGCCATACAATGGCTTTATCTGTGCACGAGACATATTAAATTAAACAAAATCGTCACATAGGTTGTGTGAGTGCAATGTGTTCTTTAAAGTTCAGTCAAGTTGTTTCGAAAAATAATATATTTTGAACTTTTATTAGCGCTCTGATAATGTTATGCCTGTAATATGTTGGATATCGCTGAAGAATTGTATTAGCAGCGCGACGCTACTGAACCAATTAGGAATTCCCGGGATAAAAACTCAATCGAATTGTATATACACGTCTGCCGCACGTAGAGAAATATTAACTAAGCAAGCATGGATATACTGAATTAAGTACTTACGACGACAATATTGATTAAGTGTTGGATGGAAGGATAAAGACACATGGAGGACAATGATCTTAATGATAACATAATTAGGTGCGCCTTCTTCACGGCTTGAATTTTTACTTTTTCCCGGTAACCTTCCCACTGATAAAGTCAGCCCTTGCAAATTGAGATCACTCGTAAAAATATTCTTATTTTATTGTGATTTTAATATTATAGCTAATTTTGATATTTTACTGTAAATAGTCTTGATTAACAACTAATATCGGTTGACTTTTTAATATACACTAATATTTACCATGACACTTCTTAATAAGTTGTTGTTACACCTCAAGTTTTTATTCTTTTTTTTGTATTTAGAGTTGCGAGAAACCGCCTCCCTCGTATGAAGAAGCCACTGATAAAAAGCATAAATAACTCAATGCATAGTAGATGTAGCACCAAATTGATCAAATTGTTTGACTGTAGTTTTAAAGAATTCGAAAGCGAATATTATTTTTAACCGACTTTACTCATCATTTTTAATAAATATATTTGCTGCACTTGATTTTTCCTTTCTTCATTTAATACTTGCGCAAAGTATTTTTTATTTTTATATTATTTTGAAGTTTGCGATTGTATATTTTAGGATTCAAACGATGCCGTACTAAACGTTACTTCATTGTTTAGCTTGCAAATAAAAAATCAATTCTTTACTGTCTTCTAAATATACATATAAGCGGTAAACTCAGCTCGATTTTAAGTAATTTCAAAATTAAAATTTGTCAAATTTTTAGTTGAATTAAAATAATTAGATTTCATATTCGCAGTTATACCTAAACTGGCAGTAAAAACTCTATGTGGTGTCCGTGTTATAATGTGTTCGAATGCCGATAATAGCACTTTTTAAAAGACAATTAGATCGAATAGATTAAACAAGGATTGATTTTTACGTGGCAAATGACGTCCGGCGCACGCTTACATGACCACAACAACAGCAATAAAATAAACATCTAAATCATGTGTCGAGAAGGTGGGAACGAAGGAGGTATTTGAATGTGATAAATGAGGGAGCGCGGCCGACGTCGAGAGGAAGCTGATTTCAGGCGAGAAAGGATCGAAGACCGTAGTTGTTTGAGTAATTGGGAACGTGAAGTAAGATGGAATGACGGGAACTCAGCGATAGAGATGTGAGGCGAGTGTCGTCTAAGAAAGGGAGGTTGATGAACGATGAAGATCCGACAGCGATGAGACGAAAAGTGACGAGAAGAAGGCGTAGTTGGATGCGGACATGGTGATAAACCAGCCGAGTTTGGCAAGATGTGTGGATGTGTGGTCGAAGTGACGGAGACGTAGGAGCACTTGAACGGCGGAGTTGATGATGAATTTTGGAGATTTGGTGAAAAGGCTGAGGCAGTAATCGATTTTAGGGAAGATAAGCGATGAAAGGAGATACAAAAACGGAAGTCGATAAGGGGGGCGAATAAGGCGGATCTCACAGATAATTAATTTAGATGAGAGGACCTTGTTACGGACGAAGGGTTTAAAGAAAAGGTGATCATCGAAATAGAAGTTTAAGAAATTGAGATTATGGACCATGAGGATGAGTGATATGACAAAAGATACAGGAGGATGAGATATGTTAGGTTGACGGAGGCGGATCCACATTATTTTGGATTTGTTTCGGTTTAGAACGAGACGAAGATGGGAGAGACGTTTGTAGATAGAAGAAAGACAGTTGGAAGCAGAAATACCGATATCGTGTATGCGATAGACGGGTGAATGAGCATAGATTAGTATGTCATCGGCGTATTGCATGACGTTAAAGGAGTAAGGTTTGATAAACGGAGAGAGATCGCCAAGCAGAAGAGAGAAAGTCAGGGGACCTAGGGCTTTATATTGTAGAACCCACAGACAAACGATGGCTGATTTCCAGTGTAAATGGTAGATACGACTGCGGATGGACGAGTTAAACAAGGTGGTGAGGAATGTGGATATATATGAGCAAATGAATTTAAGTATACGGGTAGGCACGTGATCGGCAGGTGAGGTTTTGTTGGGCAAGGACATTAGGACAGATGAGACTTCGGCAAGTGAGACAGGGAGAAAATGAAAGAGTTCCGGAAGAGTGAGGCGAGGCGGGGTAGAGTGGGATGAGAAGGGGCTCGGCTATAAGAGAGCAATATATATATATATATATATATATATATATATATATATATATATATATATATATATATATATATATATATATATATATATATATATATGATATATATATATATATATATATATATATATATATATATATATATATCGTTTGGAGAAATGACGTTTTACCACGGGGATTAATTTTGCAAGACGATGAGGAGCGAGCAAGTATTGGATTAAAAGTATTCTAGAGAGACTTGGAGTTAAATGAAGTGATAATTTTATGCTGCCAGAAGGAGTTGCACTTGGTACGTAGTAGGTTGAGATGAGACCTCGAAGAGCAAAATAGGAATAACGGAGAAACTGAGTGAGCGAGCGGATATCACGTCTATGAGAGAGCGGTGATAGACTCGAAAATCATGACAGAGTCGACGCGTTGAAAGTAGGCATTGGATGTAAACAATGGGGCACGGTTCAAGCGACGGTGAGGGTGAGGCTTGAATGGCAAGAGAAGATAGAGAGTGGATGTGAGTTCAGAGTCGAAAAGAAAGGCGAGATTGGGTGATGATATGATGATGTTATTGTGGGAGAGGATAGACGATTTGAGTAAGGCAGATCGGATAAGAGGGAAATCCAAAATTCTCCAAGGGCGACGTAGGATGGTACGTTTGTCATTCGGGGTTTGGTTGGAAGTGAGATCAAGGGTGACGATAAAGTGATCGATTAGACCAGGATCGGAGATGGACAGTGATGTGCAGGTGTAAAAACGATCGGGGACAGCGATGATGTTGAGTGTCTCGCCAAGGATATGTGTGGGGACAGTGGAGATGAGTTGGTTGTCATAGTTGGGTTTAATGTTGATAAACCTGATGGAAACGGTGGAAGAGCGGTGGTCGAGGCGGATGTTGAAGTCACAAAGAACTACTGAAGGGATGGAGGACAAAGAACAGTTGGACAGGAGCTCAGCGAGTTCGGTAAAAAAAATAAAGAAATAGGAGCTGATGAACCAGGACGGTATACAATGGCGAGATTCAGAGTAATCGGGCTAGAAGAACGACAAGTGAGCAATTAAAATAAGCGATGACTGAAATGGGAAGTGATTTTGCGAAGAGACGCGGGGTGGCAAACGAATGCGACAATGTCGACGTGATTAGAGAATTAAGAAGAGGATGAGCTGAGGAGGCAGAGTGATTTGACTAGTGAGCAGCCGGCATAGAGCAGACAGCGAATGAAAAGGTCGTCGGAATCAGAGTGTCAAGATTCGGTGAGGCAGAAGATATCGATGGATCGCTTGGTGAAGAGGTTTAGGATGAGATCGAATTTATCGAGAATATATCTAGTGCTGATAAGGCCTAGGCGGAAGTCGTGTGTGGTGGTAATATGCGCTATCGGAGAAGGCACATAGAGAAGATGGATCGCATCGAATTTTGGGGCGAGAGTTGACAACTTGAAAATTTCCGTCGATGCTTCGGATGAAAAGGGATGTTTCATCGTATTTCTCGCGACGGTGTTTTTTGATGCGGGCAGAAAAGATTTAAGCGATTTCGAAAGGCGTGCGATGGAGGAAAATGCGATTGGCTGAAGAGAAGATAAGTTTAAGTCGTTAGAAGAGGACAGAGGACGCGTGAGAGCTATGCTTGAATACAATTTTCATGAGAAGGGCTGATAGGAATTAGATTGAGAGGATTTGGTTAGGCGGATGAATGCTACAGGAGAGATGTTGTTGAAAAAGGATGGGTTATCCGCTGGAACAAGATACGATAGGATGGATCTAAATGCGGAAATATCGTAGTCGAGACGTGATTGTGAAGATAAGGAGGTAGAAGGAGTGATATTGGTGACGATTACGCAACGATCGCGAGAAGGAAAGCGTTTCCGTAAAACAGGACGAGTGACGTGAGTGGTTGCGATCACGATAGGAGAGCTGGCAGTTGAGGATTTCTAAGGGAGTTGGTTTGACGGCGGGAGACATAGAGGATAAAGATAATATAGATGGTGGCAAGCAATGTGATGAAAGATTATGAGTGAAAATATCTTGGAGGTTGATGGAGGTGATTTTGATTTATTGATGTAGGTTATTGACGACGAGGGTAGTTTAAGTAGACATGTTAGAGGTTGATATGTGCTGAGACGAGAGGTTGTGGATTAGTTTGTTGGCATAAAATCCACAGAGGAAGTATTCTTCAGACTTAATGTTGTCGTAGGCGATTGTGGTCCAGACGTTGCAGTTGTGTGTTGAGCACTGTACTTGTAGTTGAGCATAGTTGGTGTCGATCGTAGCTGTCTTCATAACTGTCTATTTGGATATCTTTGTATTCGTAGCTGTCTTCATAGCTATCTTTATATTCTTTCATTTGGTCATAGATAATCTGCAAAATTTGTCTTTTTTTACCGCTGGCGTAGCAAGCGGAAAATCCTGAAAATCTGGAAAATTGTGTCATATCTCAAACTTTTTTATGTATTTTATTGTTTCTCTTAAACGTTTTTTCTTTAATTTGATTATTTAGTATCTAATTCAAAGACAAATCATATTATTTATATGTTAAACAACTGTACAATCAAAATTTAATTTTCATCGAAATCAAAACAAATGTATTTAAATTTTAGATTAATCGTTTCTTTTTTACATACAAGAATTTGATGAGTTAGCAGATCTCCTCGTAAACGTTATTGACACATATTTCTAAAATAAGTACCAATCATAGTCATTAGGACTTGTAGTGAATAAGTTGTAAGGAATCATTGGCAAGTAGCACTCAAGCCTCAACATACTGCCTATGGAAGTTGCAGCGGATACAGCATGCCGAAGTGATCGCGTAATTAATCAATTGAAGTTGTAAAATTTAATTGCAATTATTACTTATTGATTTTATTAATTTTAACATTTGTGCAAAGGGCTATTCATGAGTATATGTAGTACAGACACCATTATTTAAATAAAAATATTACAAATGTATAAATATATATATAATTGTATCATACTTGTTTTTTTTCTAATTATATTTGACAGTTCTTTCGATGAAGAATATTTTAGAGATTCGAGATTATATCCGTTAAACATCTTTGCGATCTGCGTTTAGCTGCTATATATGATTAGTAATATAAGTGATTAAGTATTTTGAATAAATCAGATAAGATAACTGAGTCTACGGATATTACATTATTTATAAATTAAACATAATTATGAATCAAAATAAAATCATAAATTAATAAATAATTATAAATAATTTTATACAAGATTATATATAACTCATATCAAGATAAAATTTAATGTTTAAATTTAAAATAAAAGTCAATTTTTATGAATTAACTAATAAATAACAGAAGATGTATTCGAATAAAGAATATATATCATCAGAAGAAATTGCTATGTAATCAGATTTCGGCCCCTATTCCTCGACCCAACATAGCAGTTGGGCCAAATGCATGCTGATGACATATTTCCTTTTATGAAATTTGATTATCTGGTATCTTATTCTGATAAAAATCATATTATTTATATAAAAAAAACAACTGAACAATCAAAATTTTATTTAAAAATTTGTATTTACATCATCAAATATAAGTTCTACAAAACTTTTATAAATTCAATTTCTATATAATAACTTTAGTATAAATCAGATCAAATAACTGAGCCTACGTATATTAAATAATTTATAAACTAAACATAACGATAAAAAATAAAATAATTAAATATTAAGTAATTAAATAATTATACGATTTAATAATTTTATAAGATTTTATATAATTTATATCAAGTTAAAATTTAAAATTGAAATTTAATAGCATTTCTATAATATAAATGCTCCTAAGCACCTATGTTTAGTTTTATTTTCTATATAAATCACTTTGTTCTCCTTCCTATATTCAAGTGATAATATACTTACTCAGATATGACATCTGGATGTGTTTCATTAAGTATTTATGATATATTTCTATGATTACCCAGACAGCACTTAAGCGATACTTCTGCCGAATAAATACACCTTCTCCCTTTCAAATCAACTGGTTTTCTTCTAAAACTGTAAAAGACAATTCAACTCGTTCTTTGTTTCACATGAATAGCACCAGTTCAATCAACAACGATTGTACGCCTGCTAACAGAGACGCCTGCAGTGAAAACACTGTTGTCATTAAAAATGGGGATAGCGAAAACCTACCAAGTCCAACAAATATGGAAGACAAGCAGCGGGCAGATACGTCGTTAACGTTAAAGCCATTAATTGATAATGACAATCCCAAGCTTAAGAAAAGAAAGGTCGCTATTGTTTTCGGCTATCTGGGAGGGGCTTATTTTGGACTCCAACGCCAAAATGGACCGCTACTTGAAAAAGACATCATTGAGCAGAAGAGTAGACCACAGCTAGTAAATACGATAGAGGATGAAATAGTCAAAGCATTGCTTGCAGCAGGAGCAATACGCTATGAACATGCATTGAGCATGCAGAAAATGAGATTTCAGCGTGCGGCTCGAACGGATAAAGGCGTTTCAGCCATTGCAAATTTTATATCCTTAAAACTATTTATGGTAGAAGACTTGAAAAACAAGATAAATAAACTGATTCCTAATGACATAAAGATATTCGACATTATACAGGTATGTCAAGGCTTCGACTGCAAAAAAGCATGTGATTATCGTACTTATTCGTATTTGTTGCCGACATATTGTCTGATGGACGTTGTTAGCAGGGGAGGAGTAATTACTGTCGACAGCCATTTTGATCCAGAGTCTAACGACGATGACAGACTAAGCTTCGAAAAAGCAAAGGCAGTTCTAAAATTCTACGAAGGCTCTCATAATTTTCACAATTTCACTACCAGACGAAGATTTACAGATCCAAGCTGTGTACGGCACATAATAAGCACCGAAATATCTAAACCGTTTTATATTACAGCTCCTTCGTTTAAAACTGCCGATAAATCCGAAGATAAGGTCGAAATGGAAAAGAGACAGTATTGCAGAATTACTGTGACTGGTCAAAGCTTTATGCTAAATCAGATAAGGAAAATGGTGGCTGTAATGACTTTTGTTTCAAGGGGATTACTAAATTTAGATTGGATCAAATACCAAGCTTATCAATCGGAACGACTTTCAATACTGAAGGCGCCTGCTGAGGGATTGTATTTAAATCAAGTGTTTTACAAAACTTACAACCGACGATACGGCAATGACGGAATTCACAGCAATTTGTCGCTTTCAAATATTCAAAATGATTTGCATGATTTTGAACATAATACTCTTATTCCTAGTATAATTAGAAAATGCTATTGTCCTGGCTTATTTGATAATAAAAATATCTTTATTGATTGGTTGGCATATGCGATCGCCTGTCCCGTGATCCACTGCTACACAGATGATAATTGTAATAATAAGTGGACATTTGGTTTAGGATATGCTCAATCAATGGCAAGGTTGAAACGCGACGTTGATGATACAAACAGCTCTCCTGGTAGCGAACTGGAAGTGAAGAGACGCGCACTACTATATAGTTAACCGTTGTTATTTGAAATGTAAAAATAACATGTTTAAACTCCTAAAATTTCATTCAGTCCATCCTTTTTGTTTTTATAATCGAATTATTATAATGTTTTATTTTTATATTTTCTTAAAGTTGCATTGTTTTCATCTCATTGGAAACTGTACCCTAAAATATCTTTCACGCTGAAACTCATACCAACATATTCGGTGCCTTTGTTATTTTAGGCTTAATCCGCATATGGAATGCTCAATAAATATAGAAGTATTGCTGATTTGACAATATAAGATGTGTTAGAAGAACAAGTATTTAATTTATTAAGGGACGCAGTAAATAAAAATAAAAATACGATCGGTTGTGTATCGAAATTAATTTTTGAGCTCATATCAGGGTAACTATTCTTTAACCACTGATAACGGGTATATGAATTTATTTAAAGTGTATTATTATAAAGTACTTGTCATTATATAGTGTATGATACTATGCCTTTAAGAAATAGCGTTTTGAGCGTGCCTTTGTTCACATTATAAATAACATAATTTAATGAGAACGCTTTGTCGCATTAGGCACACACGCAATGTATTCTTACTGACCTAGTAAAAGTATTTAAAGTATAAATCCAGTAGTACTTGAACAAGGAAGGAATTGTGCAGATTGTAGTACACAGTTCACCGTTTAAACAATCAAGGAGGGTAAATGATATCAAAGTAACAGGTAATGTTGCTGTCTCAAATTTAACAGATTATTTTATAAAATTTTATTTAATTAAATAAACTTTAATTAAATAGTTTTAATTTTATTTAAAATTATTCGACTTGCCAAAAACTTGTTTAGTTTCGCTTAGTAAATGTACTAAGAAAAACAATGTTTTTCGTCTTTTACTCAAAAACGAAAAACAATGATTGCATGATCAGTGATCGGCGATAGGTATTAAAGACATGCAGAAATACAAGAGGTTTGTCATCAATAGATAAGTGAATGATGTATACGTTGAACAAAGATGAGTTGAAAACGATGTGAAAACGATCAAAATCGATATGATTACATTGCGACTGAATACTATAAGCATGGCCCAGAGTAGTAGACACATATACATCAGTGGAAATAAATCAGGTATCGTCATTAACTATCGATTAGTTCCTATGTTATATTTTGTAAATTCGAACCAACTTGAATGCATAGAGCGCTATATGTATTTGACGTCAATGTCAATTTGTATAATTCTAAAATTAATCTTTTACATATTTACGAAATATTAAGTCTAAAAACAAATAGTTTTATTTCTCATGAAGATTATTTTTCAGGATATAATAATAAATATTAATATATACTAAATCAAGAGACAAATAAAATATGTTCATTTGTGATAAAAGATATAAATGATAAAGAAAATAAACATTATTAAACGTTATCTTCATATATTCATGGTTGATCCATTTTGTTACCTACGTAACTATATATAAAGGTGAAGCTATATAAATTAACTGATTACAATTTTCCGGGCGAAGCCGAGAGGCGAAACGTTGAAATACAGAAATATATTTGTCTTGCCTGTTTTCTGTTCACGTCTTTCAGGCACATGGTGCGTTGCGTGAAAATCGTGAATCAAACTCCAGTCTAATAAGCAACACAATTTTGTATAAATACCATATTTCGTAAGAAATCCTGGACCGTTGTCTACTCAGCACATCCGTGCACTACTATTATACCTGCCGCATCCATTTAGGATCCAACGAGTGCAGCGACAATTCAGCAACAACCTCTGCCTAGTGTTTAAGGATGGTCCGCACAGCAATTCGATCTGGTAAAGAGCGAAAGCCTCAGTCAATTAAGCAAAGCGTCGGAAACGCCTTTATTCATAATGTCACACAGGCAACCGAAAGGATCAGTGAGTAATTCATTCTACTGATGAGTGTTGCCGGATAATCATCATTTCGATGATGAAGTGATTGTCTAGAAGTGACATGGTGCCTGAAAGTGGTGAATCAAAGTCCAGTATAACAAGCAACACCATTTAGTATAAATGCCGTATTTCGTTAGAAATCCTATGATGTTGTTTATACATAACGTATATTATTTACTATTCATCCATAAAAATTTCACACTTTAATTTCTACATGCAAAATTTAAATGAAATAAAAATTTTCCATACAATTTAAAAAAATATATATTTTATTTTGAGTGATATCTTGAGCATTTTTAAAATTGGCAATTATTTGTCTAGTTGTATTCTTATAGTATCCTAGTTTATGATATGTTTAACTTTAATTATTTAAATGATTTTGAAGAAAGCCAATATCATTACATATTGTTGCAATTCTTAAAATTTCATTATTTAATGTATTATATTTTATATTATTTTATATTAATATATTTTATCTATTTTATATTATTTATTATCCATCCATAGTGTTTTATACCAGTATTAATTTCGATTACCTTGCAATATTTTTTAAAGTGTGCTTTAATTACTTTAAGTATTTTATTCATATAGACAGAAAGTGGTTTTAATGTACATTTAAACGCATTACATATGATCCTAAGTTTTATTGGATTTTTATGTAATTTTGGATTCCAATATAATATAGGTATAGTTTTATTATCTAATTCAACCTTTATACCCTTTTTATCCATTATAGAACAGTGACTTGTAATAATTGTTTCTAAACTCAACTCACTACGTTCATATGTTGGATTTACATTTAAATCATTAGAATAACCTCTTTCATTAGTATATCATAATAAAGCTTTTTGCATATGAAGACAAAGTTATTACTAGCTTTATCAATAGTTGTTATTATATAGTTATCCTTTAATTTAGTAAGTTCTTTATACATATCTTTATTAATTTTATCTTTCCTTTTATAATTGTTTGTTATTTTCATTTTATTTTTAATTTTATCAAATATATAATCTTTCCAAATGTTTATCTTAGATGTATTTAAGCTCCACTATTAATCAGCTTACCAAAGTATTAGTTAAGTTATTGTAATTCCAATCACTCAATATTTCTGCCTATTAAGAATTCTGCGGGGCGTTGCCATCTTATTCTAAGATCTAATCCACGCCGAATTTTGCCTTTATTCATTCAATTTAACACCACAAGCAGCGTATACAATTGGCGCAGCCCGAATTAATCCCATGTATTGCATATTCAAATGATTTTCTTTCATCTGAAGTGAGCTCTGTGTGATATCTTCTAACCATTTTAGGCGCAAACAAAAACTGTTAAAAAGTCAAAAATATATGAAAATAATTATTTTTGATTAAACACTTCTCCCACGTTCTCTCACCCCCCCCAATAACAGCCATTTATCGTTAATCTTTCTTGCTTTCAAATAGGGGAGAGTGAAAAAGATTATTTTATCAAAATTCTAATTTTTTGTTAACATCCGTTATTGAAAATTCGACTTTTAATAAATAATAATAATCTTTTTGAAACGGAATGAGACATTTTGGGGGAATAATTATTTTTGTATCTAAATGCCATTCCCAGAAAAAAGAAATTGAATATTTCTTCGATATTTCGTTCGCTAACCGCGTACATTATCAAGAAGTATTGTATGTTTATTAGAAACCAAAATTTTTTAAGGTAGAATATCGAATGAAATATCGAAGAAATATTTAATTTCTTTTTTCTGGGAATGGCATTTAGATACAAAAATAATCTTTTTCACTCTCTCATATTAGTAAACAATCCCAAAGAGTGTACAATCAATTTATATTGTTAATTTTTCTCTTACTCAATCATATTTTTTGGCCCTTCATTGCATTTTATTTAACTACAAACTTGTTGGAACAATCTTTTGTGGTTGTAAATTGATCAACTCGATTATTTGGCTATTATGGGTTAGATGGTGTCTTTTGTTGTTAAATTACGTAATATATTAGAAGTTTTGTGAAATCATCGGGATGACTTTACCGTTTATATAGAAGTAAATTATACCGTTTTTATAAGACGGTTTATATAGTCCATTATTTGTGGTGCTTACTTTGTTTCTTCATCAATCTATGTTGTTTTTAATTTAATAGAATATTAGTCTTATTGTCGCCATTAAATGCCTGTTATTTTGTCCCGTATTCCGCTCTAATATCCTTTAATGTAGATGTTCAAATCTGTAGTACCTCCTTTCATGTCTAAATTATTTCAATGGGTTTGTTCGTAATCCTTGAAAAAATGAATATCCTTTAATATTCTGATATCACCGGTTTGTTTTAATCTTTATATTAAAATAATAAATGCACATAAAGCTAATACAGATGATTTTATATTAAATTATTTTTTATTTGTTAAATTGAACCCTTCTTATTTATGTGTAAAATAAAGGCTTCATACAAGCGAAGTCACGGCGAAATTCAACAATTGTGATTTTCTTAATTATATAATGAAATATTCTTACCAAAACTATTATTTTGGCTAAAATGGCACAACACTGCTATATACTTATTTTAAATTTAGCGATATATATAACTTCGTATGCATCGTTTGTTGAAATTGAAATTTTTTATTGTATAATATCATGACAAATACAGCTTTCATGCAACAAGTTTTAAATCGTTTGAGCGTTAATTGTTTTAGGTATTAAAAAGGGAAAACACGAAAAAAGGAAAAAAGAAAAAATGTATTGAAAAGAAAGTATCTGGACTAGATGCATTCACGTATCTTTGTCGTACATCCGTTATTGTCTAGCTTATATGCTTGTATATATTTTCTTATCATCTATATCGTTTCATCTTTTCCTCTTTCCATTCCACTTATTAAAGCAATATTTTAGTCTCGAAACTCTTTCCAAAAGAAAGGTAAAAAAGCAATTTGCAGTATATATAACTTGTTTTGAATAAAACTTAATAATATTTTCCCTATATTTCTTCCTCTGTCTTACCTCATTTATTCAATTTCTATTACTCTTAATATAATGTTCATGATCCCAGTTGTTAATTTTTTTCTATATATAAACGGGCTAATTCATACCCCAGAATATAACCTTAATCTTTTAGTTTGCTTTGTTGAATTTTGATTAGCAAGGTCATAATGAACCTCCATCGTTGTTCTGGTGGCATATTCCGCGCATAAAATGAGAGCCCAGAACATAGGAACGCTTTTGCGACATTTACGGCGCTGTTTCCAGGTACTCCTAGTGTGATTGATTTCCTATAAAATTTGATGCCTCTATTATATAATTTCTTGGCTTTTGTTAGATCTCCAATCCAGCTTAGTGTTGTTGTAAAGATCGATCCTAATATCTTCACCTGTCGCATTTCATTAATCCCAGGCAGATTCTTTTTCATGAATAATTAGGCTAGTCCTGCACTTACAAAATAGAAATTTGCATTTGCTTTCATTCAATACCAAAACACATTTGGCCGATCTGTCCTTTATTCATTGTATATAGTGTTTTATTCTTCGTTCCATTCTTGCATTATTTGTATCTCTTCTGAAACATAGCGTTATGTCACCTGCATAAGTAATCACCAGAACTTTATCGTTATTATGATCTTTTGTAATATTGTTCATCGCTAAAATAAATAAAACCGGCGATATTGGCGATCCTTTAAGGAACTCCTTTAGTCAGTTAAGCTTTAAATTCTGGTTTTGTCTTATAATGTAAAGGATCTTATTTCCAAAATCTCTATAATTGTTTCTTTCCGATTATTAGGTACTTCTGCTTCCTCCAAACTGATCTTAATGGATTCGTGTGTTACATTATCGAACGCTGATGATAAGTCTAACGCGTATATGATTTTACCCATGTTATCATTATTGACAAAATCCTGTACTGACCTTACTCTCACTTGTTGTTTTAGTGTGTTTCCTGGAGCCACACTAGTATTTGTCGAAGAAATTCGATTCTTCCAGAAATGTACTTAATTTTCTGGCCAGAAATCTTTCCTATATCATTAGAAACGAATTTGAAATAGTGATTGGTCTTAAGTCTTTCGGGCCCACCACACAACTCTTTTTTGGAATGAATATGATGTTTCCTAAGCCTATGCTTTCCCAATCCTCTGTTCTGGCCCTACACATGTATTTAGTTATTTTTTCATTTTCTTCGGAGATTAGTTTCAACATGGCTGCAACTGCACATACGTCATTAGATGAAAGTTTAGATTTATATGACCATGCTTTGATTAACTCTTCTATATTGATGTCAAAATTATGAACTTTATCTATTGTAATATGTGTGTCATATTTATCTCGAGAAAGTTTACCTGTATGTTTCAAAATAATTTCTTTTATAACGTTTCCTTCGTCATCCGAACTTAGCCATTTATTTGCTTTTTTCCTCCAATTTGAGTTGTATTAGTTTAGTATACAATTCCACTACGGTTTTGAATATTGTATAAAAGAGCTGAATATATTTCTTTGGGTTTGTAGTTTATTAATTTCAATTTCTTCCAATAATGCCTTTGATAGTTTATCATTTTTTATTAAATTTTGCATTCTACCATCTTCTTTTAAGTTACAAGTTTGTTTTTGTGTAATTTGGAATAAGCGGAATCTTTTTTTGTCAACATTTTGATTGCCTTCCAAAGATATTCCGATATACTTCCTATATTAATTTGAGTATCCTATATATCTGCACTTTGAACCAGTCCTCTATTTCCTTATTCAGTTTAGTGATATCATTAATATTAGAACAGAATCTTTCCTTGCATGTATTGTTAACGCCTATTCTCCATTGAACATAATGATGTCCGCAGTCATGTATATTCATGTCTCTACTTTTTTCATACTAGCGCATATTCCGAATTTTTAGTATTGTAACATGCTAGGTCCAGTGTGGCTTCTCTTTTTTGTCCCTTATTGAAGAAAGTTGAAATCCCGGGTAGATCACATATGTAGTGTTGACCTATCATAGTCATCAATCTTGTCCCTAGATTATCATTTAAATCTACCAGTAAAAAGTCAATTTTTAATCCAGTAATTTTTGATATCCCAAACTTAAGTTGCTTCCTCGTTTTTATTTCTCCATTCTGCATTATCAATGTATATGTTTCCCACCAACCTTCTGCGGTGTTTAAAATATACCGAACAAATAAGTAGGTTTCCCCATGTTTCTATAATATTGTATTATAGTTTAGGATATATATATTTGTGTAAAATGAGAGCCAAACCTCTTTCGTCTCTTGCCACGTTCGTGAATAATGTGTGATTATTAAAAACGATGCATCTTTGAAAGCTAGTTCTGAGTATCCTCTCACTTCCTGTAAGCATATTATTGTATATGGACTGAAGATGTTTAAAGCTTCCATACTGTTACTAGAAACCAAATTCCAGCTTCCTATTGGTTTATTTATATTGGGTGAATCTTTCATTTAAGATAAGATTTAGCTGTTTTCACTAATAACTTCTTTTCAGTGTCCCTTTTCTCTATATGATTTCCTCTATTAATGGTTAAAAATCCGCTCATCTAACTCTTCATACTGTATTTGTTCATTTCCTACAATCACTTCTGCTTGTATTGTATCTATAACCATTTTATTATCGTATTGTTCACTTGTTAGATCTTAATAAATATTATTGTTATTCTTCGATTCCTTTTTATTATTATTTGTTTCATAACGTTCTTGATCTATTTCCATTTCAACATCGTTATATGTTACAGACATCTTTTTAAGTCTTTATTCGATTGTCACATTTCTTTACGTCAATGATTTAATTGTCAAATCCTGTTTTTTAACTGTCTTCTAGAACTTTTATTTTGTATAGTAAGATAGCTAAGTTCAAATCCGTTATTATCGGGGTCTTTTTGATTGCGTCTGCGAAACTTTTACCTGTGTCGATTCTCATTATTAAAATTTATTCCCTTGTCTTGTATTTCCTTAATGTAATCGTTAAAGGCGCTGCATCTTTGTGAATATGCTTTTTGATTACCATTGCAGTTGGTGCATTTAAATTTCCCTCTATCCGTACATTTTGCCGATTCATGTATTCATGTGCAGTGAACACATCTAGTTTCATTGACACACATTGCTGAGAATTGCCCCTATTGCTGACATTTAAAGCACTGTGGAAACTTCCATAAAGCTTGATCTTTTTCGAATAATGTTAATTTCAGTTCTTGACCTCCCAATGCTGGTCTATCCCCTTGCATGAATGTCATATATTCCACCTCCACTTTTAATATACAAGCTTTGTGTCCATTACCATTATCTTTGCAGCTTTAAACTAGTGAACATTTATATTGTTCGCATAATTCTACTAGTTCATCTTCTGTAACATATTCTGGAATCATTTTGAGTATTCCAGAAACTTTTGGGACATATCCGTATATTCAAATTTGTTTTTCTCTAACATGGCAATATACCCTCTTTTTAATTCAAGGCCTGTAAAAAAGCTATCACTACAAGGTAGATTCTGTCTCTGACAAATTTAAACACGATTTGTTTCCTCTTCCGTGATTTCACCCATTTTATATGTTCATTCAGCCAATTCTTATAACATGTTGATTCGTTAAATTTAAGTCTAATAATATATGGTTCTTTCTTAATTGGGTGTAATACTCTTTTCCGAAATTTATTTTCAATAGTAGAGGCTAACATTGGGTACTTACTTGTACTTGAATTCTTTGATTGGGTTCCGAGAATAATTCCTAAATATCTATATGATCATGTCTACATATTCCATTTGAATTGTCTGATTGTGAATTCGTTGAATTTTCATTAAGTATCGTATCCATATATGTGATAGTTGAATGTATTCCCTTTCTTGAGAGTACTTTATTTGCTTTTCCAGTCTGTAACCTTTCAATATCCGATATTAGCTGTATCTTCACTGTTCAAAGTGCCACAGAAAGTAAGTATATGAGCGTTGTATTGTTTAGGCTTGACACTTTCGTGAGCGAAAAAAGTTTTTTATAATAATAAAGATTTTATTAAAAAATACAACCGTATGTGGAAAACATTTTGTCAAAAAATTAGAATATATAGGCAAAAATCGAAGGATTAGTACCACATAAGGAGAGGATTCTAGCAGACGGAGGCCAACGGTCTTATCGCATGATCTTCATACCTCCTTTCTGTTCGAACACATCACCTCCTTCAAAGCTTTGTTCTTCCAGTCTGAAGGAGCCTTCCACTGCCCGTCTTCTTAAAGGACTTACGCTTCCGAACTCCACACCGCAGCCAAGGCCATCGCAGGTGAGACACCTTCGGAACTTAGCAGAGAAGTTTAGTGGTACCAAGTTTGCTTTGTAGTCAGCATTATTTTCTTTTGAATTTCCAACACGTTACTGTATCAGAAATACAACCACAACCGGAAGACTCAAGCCTATTTAAAACCATTCTTTTTTCCACACTACAGCAGTGATAAATTCCAGAATCGTTGTTGTCCTCCATCAGCGCTACTTCTGTTATCTGATAGAGCATAAATTACACTAACAATAGTAAAGGTATCTACAGTGTCAACCTCTGAACTATAAGCCCAGCTATCCTCACAATCCTCATCACTGTCGTTTCCAGTTCTGCAATCAATAAGAGCATCATCACACTCTCTTTCGGTTTCGATTATGTTATCAGACAAGTCTTTAGATCGTTCATCTGCATCGTCGATAGATCCCACGTTGATTTCTCCATGAACATATACAGTGCCATCACTGCCCTCGATAAATACTTCATCACAATCGTAACCTATGAACCCCTGGAAGTTGACTTCGACATGGTCAATGTAAAAACGCAAAACACCCTTCGAATTAAGAAAACCCAACAAGAAATGATTAAGAGAGCGTTCCAAGCGTTCAGAAATATCCTCTCGATCATCCACAGTATCCCCCTGAGGACTGTCCAGCGTTGGCCATATCTTCAAGAACAATTCGTAAGCAAAATTCATTAGACCACCATCCCCCATAGTTGTTTTTTTTAAAGTTACTTACCAATTCCTTTGAAGCTCCGACGTACACTGTTTCGTTCGTATTTAGATTGAAAAAAAAGTTTTTTTTAATGTCGTTTGTTCACAGTCAACTGATTTTATACGTTGAAATGAGTAGTAAATTTAGTGTTTGATAATTGTTGAGTTTTTTACAGCTTCCCTATAATATATTGGTGCTGTTTTCTGAAAGCAATTTTAAATTTATTCGACGAATTATAAGCAGGCGATTTTTTTTAATTTCTGTTAATATCACGATTGATCCCAATTTTCTATAATACAATTAGGTTTCGTTACATCTATATTGGAACATTTGTCAAGAACATGTCAACGTCTGAAATAGCATCAAAACTGAAAGCAAAAATGAAGGAATATGCCTCTTTAGAAAAACTTTATGCATTAGAAAACACATGCCGTATGCATTTTGCCATGAATAGATTGCAGCAGTGTTTGGAATCCCTATACCATTTAAAAGTCTTGAATCGTGAATTTGATTTACCCATTTATACTTCTTTCGATGTGAACATAGCCTTAGTAAAGCTAGAACAAAGTGGACGAAATGATGTAGTAGCTGCCTTAAGGAATTGGGAAAATATATTAAATTGTTCAATTGATAAGTTTACAGATTACTCATCAATAACGCTCACAAGTCCTGCTGCGCTTTATAATTATGTTGTTTGCTTATACAATTGTAATGACGAACCGAACATTGAAGGTGCTATTGAATATCTACTAAGCAAAATAAATACACTACCCGATAAACTATTAGCAAACTGTATATATCTAAGGGCGATATTGTATTATCGCAAGTTTCAACATCAATGTGCATTGATTATGATACAAGCTCTAGAGGATATGTTACTCTTTAAGAGAGTTCAAATACGATATCGGGCGGCAATACTGTGCGACGGTGGTTCTTTAGAACCATATCACGGAGCTTCTATTTTCAATGAGCCTTCACATATGTTCGATGAAACTGCATTCCTTCAGGAAAAGCAAAATCTGATTTGCAAACTTCTTCTACTGAAATGTGCATGTCTTGCATCGCTAGGACGAACGTATGAAGCAATATTCCTAATTTTCGATGATAGAGTAGCTTTTAAAGACCCTTTAAATGTACTAAAGGCATGGCTTCTTTGCATCAATACGGTTTCCGGGAGATTTTCAACATCCGATATGCCTAGGATAAAACCTGATTTTTCTTTAGCACCTACTAGAGAATGTCGCCTGAATCTTGTTAAATTGTTTAATTACAATGCATATAATCTTCGTGGTCTCATAACCACAGCTGACGCAGTACATATTAGCCGAAATTTTCAGCGTGTCCTCAAATATTGCAATCAAGTAATCAAAATGATTGAAGAACGAGAAAAACATACACCAGTTCAAATAATGAGTCATGAAAATGAAATTGGATGCGATGAGTATAGTGTTAATTATAAAACAGGTGATTATACGACCAAAGCATTCGAATCCACCGAACAGTACTTATCGATACACAAATTTTCTTCAGTCGAACGTTTCTTTCCTGTTCTCTTATGTAGAACTAGGTACATGCTAGCTGTAAGCTTGATTTTAGCCGGTAACTTTAAACGAGCTTATAAACATTTATGCAAATTGGTTAAGATGAGTAAATATACATCTGTATACATCCAACTTCGCCAAGTCGAAGCGCTGATTTATATATGTGGCAGCCAACTAGAATGCGATAAAGAACCGATAACGAATCCAATTTCCTGGCTACGCTATAAATTTCGAAAGTATTTTAATTTATCCACCATAATTGTCAAATCGTATCGTCAATTTTTTACCAAGGATGATGATTGGCCGCGACTAGCTGACGCGATTCGAATTCTTTCACAAGCATGCACTAGCTATTGTTATTCAATGTGTGCCTTAAAAAAACTGGATTATCTAGAAAATCTGGTAAATGAACGCCCGCTTCTTATCGATCATAAATTGGCTGACGCTGAACTTCAATTAAACTACGCCACAGGTGGAAGCTTTAACAAAGAGTATTTGAAGGAATTACACAGTCAACTGCTTATATACCTTGGATATACTTTCCATCATGTGTTAGAATTCGATCTAAGTAATATAATGTTTGAATTAGCTGCCAAACAAACAGCTTTACGTTCCTACGAAAAATGGCTGTACTGTAATTATTACAGAGTTCTAAATTTAATTCAAGTTAATCAACCGACGATGGCCATCAATATGATAAACCGTATATGGCAAAGCATATATTTTAAACGGAGATCCGAAAGACAATTTCGTCAGACTTTTATTCAAGCTCAAGACATGCTCGATACAATGACATATACACAACAGTGTTTACTGAATTCACGCTTGTTTTCAAATTTAGCACTTAGCCAAGCCACGTTCATTTATATAAAACAACTAATAACGGCGATGCAAAACAGAGAAATGGTCGTCTACAAGATTACCGGTGATTATAAAAGGCCGATAGCAGATTTGACTTCAGCTATTTTTAGGTATTTCAAATACTACTGTCGACATGCTAGCGTTAATGCCGAGTTTGCCTTACTGTTTCTGCATATAATGCTTTATCACCACTCAACCGAGTCGATATTAAAGTCTGGTGCGATCAGTGCAGTATCTTTTATCGAATTCTAGACGATACAAACCTGTATATAAGTATGAGTGTTAATAATTACTTAATATTTGGTGGCTGCTGTGAAATGAAATTTTAAAATCCATTACAGATGTTGCCATCTGCAAATCTCTTACGTATGTTGGGTATCAAATTATAACACAACATAAATAGTGACTGTGTGTGGTACAGCCACTGTTCTGTTTGCTTGTAAATAGAGAATTGCTAATATTTTTATTTTATGATTTCTTTGTTATAAATGATCCGCGTGTAATCCATTATTGTTATTGTATAAGACGTTAAATAAAATGACATAATACTTGAATTTAAAAAAATCGATTTTTTTTTGCTATTGCAAGAGTTTACATGTCAGTTTGGCGATAGGACAAACCTATACGAAGGCATTGAATTCATGATCTGATCACAAAACACAACTTGGACAAGCATTAACAAAACGAAAGTATCTACGAGTAGTCAATCGAAAGTTACTTTTCTTTTACCGCCTACGTATTCTTCGGCTGAACCGTCAACAGCCATAATCGCAACTAGACGTACAACATGCATTAAAGATTGTTGTTTTGTCAAGTAATGCATGTATCTATATTGATTATAGTAAATTTAATAAAGAACAACCAACTTGGAAAATAATAAATGCAAAATTGTTTATTAACAACGACTAATATTTATAGATTAAAATTAAAAATTTGCTGTTCGTTTAGCTAAATGACTTTCTTAATAGTTCAGTTAAGTTACAAATGAATTAACATTAAACAGAAATAATATATTAAATTCGTTTTATATTTTAAAAACTATTTAAGTCAAAAATAATTCAGGTCAAACAAATCAATTAAATTCCGTTAGTCTAATATTTTGGTATGAGAGAATTCCGTGAATGTGAAACGAGACAGCTATTGTTGTTGTCGTGCGTCCGTTTCGACTATACGACGCTTTAATTTATCGATATCGTACAACAGTGTTTCAGATGTCTGATTTGATACCGTTGAATGCATCAACGGCCCTTCTCACATTAAAAATTTGTGACCATTATTTTAGATTTTTTATTCGAAAAACTTTTTATCCCGTTTGAATATTACGAGAACATCTCTTTTGTTCTTGTAGGCTTTCGTAATTTCTAAGAATGGGAAATGTCATCAAAGCTCGAAACTTTGTAGATCCGGTTTGATGACACCGTTTTCATTCAAGTAGCCGAGTAGGTTAATGTTTTTTGACAGAATTTGCGTTTTGCAATATTTAGTTTGAATTCCATATATTTTTCAACGTTTGATGATCTTTTGTGAGAGTGCAGGTTGTTATATAATCAAAATATACAAATGTGTCGACAAAATATTTCTTCGACTAATTTATCCATGATAAGCTTAAAACAAGCTACCGCGTTGATTAATTCGAAAATGGAATAAAATTGGAATAGGAGGCCACAGCTTAAAATGCTGTATAAGGACGATCGGCTTCATTAATCGCGATATGGGATATGCCAATTCTAAGTGGATCGACATAGAATACTTGTATTTTGACTTTTAAAACTATCATCAATGTTTGATAGAGGATACCATCTCCTAATGATCTATTGATAGTTTATGAGTAATCAACAACGAGTTTTCTCTTATGTCTTTAATTTTTGGTGACGAATACTTGATCAAGCCTGAAATGCATTTTGCGAATTCACCTTCGCAAAATGCAAGATTTTGTGACAATTATTACAAACCGAATTCGAAGCCGCTCAAAGTTCTTGTGGGTGTTTGGACTTGCTCAACGAAATTTACATGTTCACGTAGACGATTCATGTCGTCTATGACATGAAGACCACGTTCATCAACTGCATACATGTCGTTGAGGACGCACTCTGGTTAATAACGTTTGCTAGAGTTACTATGTCACACATTTGTTAGATACCCGTGTGAAGGGTAATGTAAAGCAGATCGAGGGACATGAACGCACATTGATTGTCTATGCATTAGGATTGAACTGATGGTTTGTCGTAATATTGGAATTTCAGCGTTGTGTGACGATTAACATTTGACATCTAATTTATGCGCAATGTACTATAGACACTTATTTGTATTTGGACTGGTCCCACCAGAACTTTAAAGAATAAATAGCACGAATTTTGATTTTGATACTTTGCGTATACGCTCATTATACTTTAAATCTTTATTGTTGATTAAATATCGAAATTTTGATTCGGTTGACCGTGTGGCATTTAAGGGCTCATGTACATTAAATAGGCAGATATCCAAGAAAATGCGATATGTGGTGCGACTGCTTAAGCCGTTGCACTCGACATTCAATATATCTACTATCGTGTGCCTGTTTGATTGGTGTGATAAGACATTATCCGTAACAGTGTAGGCTCGACTTGAACACATGAGTAGATTTTAGTAGACATTTGTGCAAGGAAATCGTAAATGCAATTGTGTCTAAGGGCAGATAGTAACCATTCTGAAAATATGTTGCATGTAACCAGTTACTTTCGCCTGTATGACCATTGTTTAAGGACATCTTAAGAAATCCGTAGCAAGCAGCAACTGAGTCCCGAAACACCATGTTATTGTGTAAGTTTTCCTCGAATATACCGCAGACGTGCCGTCAAACAGACAGAAGCACCAACTGGAGGCGCATTATCAATCGAATTTCTAATCCTCGAACCAGAGTAGATGTATAGACTCCTATAAATAGTAATGCATTGTTTTTGAATTTGATATCAACATATCAATTGTAACTGTAAAATATTGAAGCTTATCAATCTGATAAACGAATCGCAAAATTATGCAGAATTTTTATAGTTCCAGTTTGAGGTAGAACATGGGTATAGGATCTCAATTCCACCTAATTTCACTTATTGTTTAAATGTTGACCACAATATGCTGGTATGCGTTCGATTGATCATGAGCACTTAGAAAATATATGTGCAAAATCGTTTTTTAGTTATTGAAACCATTCATGTTTGGGCATGCAAGTCCGCCCAAACTATATCAATTTGATATAGTTTGCAATACAAATTATATCAATTTGTTTTAAAAGGGCTTTGTGATGCATAATGTGCGAGCAACGTCAACATCAATTTCTAAAATCTCAAATATGCAAGATAAATGTGTACTTTAAGTTTGAACCTTCAAAATTACAGCTTCACTTACGAAGCAGTCCATACCGGTATTATTATAATATATTATTATAATAATATTATAATAATATAATATTATTATATTATCCATATTATTCCTGCCAGTTCCAGATTATTCCTGTCAGTTCCAGATTATTCCTGTCAGTTCCGCTCGCTACGCTCGCGGATTGAGCTCAATCTCTCGATAAAAGGTCATATCTAGAAAAGCGCGATCTCAGTTCCCTGTTCCTGATCAAGCATCTTCCACATCGGAATGCAATGATGGTTATACCAGTTTTGAAGGTTGGATGCGATTCCAAAGATTGTGATATATGAACACTTGTTCGTGTTAAAATATCCGACCGCTCGGTGTATAAGCGTAAACAGTTCACATGCGGATTTTGTACATCAGTACGACTACTACAGTTATCCTGCTCATCTACTTCTGTATCCCACACGACCACTCAGACCAATACTGTTGTAGATGTTTCCCTCGCTCAACACGTGACTTCGCATCTTATAATCCCATTATGGAACCTACTCTCTCACACACTGCTCGTTCAACTACGAACCAAACTTCAATTCATCTTCCTCATTCTGACAATGCTAACAGTAAAGCGTTTCATCTCGTACCTCCTCTATTCTATTCCTTCCCCAATCTAAATAAATCTCAAACTTCTTGATTCTCTTCACGTTCTCCTTAAACTATCTCCCCCGTATCACTTCTCAAAAATTTACATTATTCCGTAAAAATCATATCCAGTAACATTTCCGATCAACCGATTCAACACTCCAATCCTGTTACACATGCTCCAACATATCTTAATTCTCCTTACTCTACCTCCCACGTATCACTTTCCAATAATCTACATCCTTCCATCAAAATCATTTCCAGTAACATTTCCGATCAACTGATTCAACACTCCACTCCTGTCACGCATGCCCTGACCTATCGTAATTCTCTTTACTCTACCTCCCACGTATCACTTACAAATAATTTACATCCTTCCTTCAAAATCATCTCCAGCCACATCTCTGATCAACCGATTCAACAACCCGCTCCTGTCACACTTGCTCCAACCAATATTAATTCTCTATCAACCACCCCTGTCATTTCCACTTCTATCTACTCATCTGCCTCGACTCCTACCAGCTCTGTCCGTCCACCCCTTCAACAAAATCGTTTTCCTTCGAGCGATCGTTGTGTTATTATATCAAACATAAAACTTACCGAATCTGCGTCTCCACAATCTCGCCTCGATGATGATGTATCTGCTTTCAGGTATGTTCTAGCAACCATTCTTCCTGATGATAACCCATCCCTCTTCAATAATATCGCTCCTGTATCCTTTATTCGTTTAAACAAATCCACTAAATCCAATCATCTCAGTCCTCTACTCTTAAAAATCGTTTTCCGACATAGTTCACATGCCTCTTCGGTACTCTCCCAACGTTTTAAACTTCTTACCACTTCATCTACTTGTCGTATCTTTCCTGACCGCTCCCCTTCTGATATTGCCCAGCTCAATTTAGCTCGCATTGAAAAACACCAACGTGAAACAAACGGCGAGTCATTCTTATCTATACGTAAAATCAACGGAAATTTTCACGTTCTTCACACAAGGCCAAAAATTCGATGGCGTCCCATCTCTCCCCCTTGTCTTCTTCGCTAGTCGATCTCGCTCCTAAGCATACTTTTCGTCTTAGTCTATTCAATACTCGCTCCATTCTTCATAAAGCTGATATGCTTCTCGATATCTTCGATCAATTATCTATCGATATTCTCTGCATTACCGAATCCTGGCACTCTGACTCCGACGATCTTGCTATTCGTCGTCTATGTCGCTCTGGTTGTTCTCTAGTTGAATCAGCTCGTCAAATTACATCTCATACATCTACTGCGTCTAACCATGGCGGTATTGTTGCCATTGCTCGTCACCCAATGTCTTTACGTAAAATTAACGTTAACATCCGTTACACCTCGTTCGAATTACTCATATGCAGATTATCAACGCCTTTCCCTCTGGAACTTGTGATTGTATACCGTCCAGGTTCAGTTGCCCCATCACGTATCTTCTTTAACGACCTTGCAGATCTAATGTCTCACTGTTCATTGTCTTATACTCCTTCTTTTGTTCTCGGTGACTTTAACATTCGTCTTGATCGCCCGTCTGACTCTGACTCTATCACTTTAACTAATCTTTTTTCTGATTTTAACTATAAATTACTTTCAACAAGCCCAACTCATATTCTCGGCGGTGCTCTCGACATCATTGCTGTTCCTAACTGCTTCAATGACTATACCTCCTTGTCAATTACTGATCCTGGTTTGTCCGATCATTTCCTTGTCACTCTTACTCTTACTCGTCCCCATCCTCCTTCTCCGCCTTTACCATTATCTACACCAAGTCGACCCTGGAAGCTTCTCGATATCCCTATTCTCTGCACAGCCTTACTCAATTCTTCACTCTTTTCACTTCCTCTTAACTATCTCTCTCCCGATGATCTCTGCATTCTGTTTGATTCTGAACTTACGTCGATCCTCAATAACCTTCTGCCTAGTCGACTTCGACGTTCCCAGCGCTTGCGCCATGCTCCCTGGTTCGATTCTGACTGTAGTCTTTCTAAGCGTCGACTCCGTCACTCTTTTCGTATGTATAAACGCTTTCTTAAACGTTCACCCAACTCACTCACTCCAAATCTTCGTGATTCCTACTTTTCTCAACGCCGTTCACATCTCATTCTTATACGTACTAAACGTACTCTCTTTTGGCGAAATCAACTCGAGTCATCTTCCAACTCTAAATCTCATTGGAAAATCTTAAACTCAATTCTTTCACGATCATCTACCCCTTGTAATATAAATCCTGATGAATTTTCTTCTTATCTACAAACTAAGCTATCTAATTTACTTTCCCTACTACCCATAGCCCCCTTGTACCCACTCTTATCTTTAAATACTTCCCTCCCAGAACTATTCCACCTTCTTCCCGTTTCGTCTGATAAAGTTTCTTCGGTTCTGCTGTCATTACCTAATAAAACCTCTCCTTCTGACCAAATTCCCACTCACTTACTTAAAAATATCTGCACTTTTATCTTACCCTTCCTAACCACATTGTTCAACTCGTCCATCCGTAGCTGTACATTTCCTTCCATCTGGAAATGCGCCACTGTGATTGGTATACAATCACAAGTTCCCTCTGGAACTTGTGATTGTATACCGTCCAGGTTCAGTTGCCCCATCACGTATCTTCTTTAACGACCTTGCAGATCTAATGTCTCACTGTTCATTGTCTTATACTCCTTCTTTTGTTCTCGGTGACTTTAACATTCGTCTTGATCGCCCGTCTGACTCTGACTCTATCACTTTAACTAATCTTTTTTCTGATTTTAACTATAAATTACTTTCAACAAGCCCAACTCATATTCTCGGCGGTGCTCTCGACATCATTGCTGTTCCTAACTGCTTCAATGACTATACCTCCTTGTCAATTACTGATCCTGGTTTGTCCGATCATTTCCTTGTCACTCTTACTCTTACTCGTCCCCATCCTCCTTCTCCGCCTTTACCATTATCTACACCAAGTCGACCCTGGAAGCTTCTCGATATCCCTATTCTCTGCACAGCCTTACTCAATTCTTCACTCTTTTCACTTCCTCTTAACTATCTCTCTCCCGATGATCTCTGCATTCTGTTTGATTCTGAACTTACGTCGATCCTCAATAACCTTCTACCTAGTCGACTTCGACGTTCCCAGCGCTTGCGCCATGCTCCCTGGTTCGATTCTGACTGTAGTCTTTCTAAGCGTCGACTCCGTCACTCTTTTCGTATGTATAAACGCTTTCTTAAACGTTCTCCCAACTCACTCTCTCCAAATCTTCGTGATTCCTACTTTTCTCAACGCCGTTCACATCTCATTCTTATACGTACTAAACGTACTCTCTTTTGGCGAAATCAACTCGAGTCATCTTCCAACTCGAAATCTCATTGGAAAATCTTAAACTCAATTCTTTCACGATCATCTACCCCTTGTAATATAAATCCTGATGAATTTTCTTCTTATCTACAAACTAAGTTATCTAATTTACTTTCCCTACTACCCATAGCCCCCTTGTACCCACTCTTATCTTTAAATACTTCCTTCCCAGAACTATTCCACCTTCTTCCCTGTTTCGTCTGATGAAGTTTCTTCGGTTCGGCTGTCATTACCTAATAAAACCTCTCCTTCTGACCCAATTCCCACTCACTCGCTTAAAAATATCTGCTCCTTTATCTTACCCTTCCTAACCACATTGTTCAACTCGTCCATCCATAGCCGTACATTTCCTTCCATCTGGAAATGCGCCACTGTTCGTCCTCTCATCAAAAAGCAATCTCTCGACTCCTCACTACCATCTTCGTACCGTCCTATCTCACTTCTCCCAACCCTCTCTAAACTCCTTGAGCGTCTCGTTCTCAAGCAAGTTAATACATATCTCTTTTCCTCCAACTTATTTCCTCCCTTCCAAGTCGCTTTTCGCTCCAATTACTCTACTGAAATTGTATGTCTTAAAGTTTATAACGACTTACTCATATCGCGCGATCATAAATTATGTAGTGTCATAGTTTCTCTTGATCTATCATCTGCTTTTGACATCGTCGATCACTCGATTATTCTCCGTCGCTTTCGTCATGATTATGGCTTCTCTTTGCCATTATGTATCATGGTTTTCTTCATATCTATCAAACCGTACATTTCGCGTCTATTCTAACTCTTCTCTATCATCCTTCATCCATCCCGTCCGGTGTTCCACAAGGCTCCGTATTAGGCCCTATGCTTTTCTCTCTTCTTCTTGGTGACTTGTCTTCTATTTCTCATACATTTAACTTCCATGTTATGCAATATGCTGATGACATTCTTATCTATGCTCATGCACCTGTTTATCGTGTTCACGATCTTAGTGTTCATGCTTCCGACTGTCTTGTCTCAATTTTCAATCGTCTTTCTTCCATTCGTCTTTCTCTGAATCCTGATAAATCCAAAATTATGTGGATCCTACCTCGACGCCTCGGCTTCGAACCTCCCTCCGTATCATTAAATTCTACAATTCTTCCTATCGTTGATAATCTCGTTTTCCTAGGCTTCCATTTTGACAACCGACTTTCACTTAAACCTTTCGTTAGAGATAAAGTACGCTCATCTACCTTGATACGCCGCAATCTCCGTCAAGTTCGTAGATTGATTGATTTCCCTTATTGTATGACTCTCATATCATCTCTCCTTTTTTCTAGACTCGATTATTGTCTTAGTCTATTTTCCAACTCACCTAAATCTACTCTTCTTCTCCCTACAATGCATCGTCAACGCAGCCGTCCGAATTCTCCTCCGTCTTCGTCGTTTTGATCATACATCCCATCATCTTGCTTCTCTCGATTTGCCTACAATTTATTGTCGTGTTCAAATTCGTCTTCTTATCGTTGCTTTCCGCCTTGTAACTTTTCATACCCCTTAATTTCTCAACCTTCCTTTTCTTGATAATTCTCGTCCTGTTTACTGTTCATTGCGTTCATGTAATTCCTTTCTTTTACATGTCCCAAACTACCCTGCCTCCTTTGGATTCAGCCCCTTCCTGGCGGCTGCTCCTCTATCATGGAATCATTTGCCCATGCATTTACGCCAATCAACCTCCCTGCCGTGCTTCAAACGCCAAATCCGATTCTATTTAAACAATTTATCTGCTTGACTTTTTCATTTTTTTGTTAGTGGACTTGTAAGCGTGCAGCTGGTAGCATTTGCCATTTTAAATAAATTGTTGTTATTATTAAATGTAAGACATGTTTGACGTCACTATGATAAATTGACATGAAATATTCTGTCTATGTAGGAAAGGAATTCGTGAACTATCATTAGATGTTTTGCAAGACAGCTTACAAGGAGCTCTTTCGGCATTCACATTACATGGCGACGCATAATAACATACAAGGCCCTCATCGAATCTCGAATGCTATACGCATCTCCCGCAGCGTATCAACATCTGTGCAAGAACATTGTGGCTTACGAATCAATTCTCCGGTCGGCTACTCGTCTTGTTCCCACTGTCAAAGACCTGCCGTTTGACCAGAAGTTAGAAATCCTAGGTGTTTCAACGGTTTGTGAAAGTTTGGTAAAAGCTGATCTTATGCTGGTATGGAGGGAAATTTTATCGCCCACTCATCCCCTCAACTTCATGTTTTGCCTACGCAACTCCGAGCAATTACGTGGACATCGACTAACGCTCAAACATCGTAGAAAAGTCCATCGACACTATCAGGATATCAGAGATCGAGTAATAAACAGTTGGAACAGGCTTTCGTCATCTGCAATTGAATGCAGGAACATCCGAGAATTTCGGCGTGCGTTGAACAGTGTATCGCTCTCATAGGAAGTCGAACCTGATTTGGTTTTTTTGTTTTACTGACATTGTACTTTTTTTACATTGAGATCCAGCCAAACGAGCCACCGCTCATCGGCTGTTGTATACTAATAATAATATAATTATATTATTTCTAAACATTCAAAATTCATTATTTCTGAAAATATAAAAGCGAAATTTCTTATTAAGCGCGATTAAATGGTTTTGAAGAACCATTAAATGGCCACACTGGTCTAGGTTGCAGCGATTATAAATATGTGCTGATAATTTACTGGAATAAGAACGTAATAAAAACGAATAAATTAATGAAATTTTTCACCGAAATTTATACTTTTCAAAAAATAAAAGACTTATTGAATAACTTGAAAGCTTAAGACCATCTTTCGTAAAACCATTTTCGTAAAACCATTTTCCCTGTGGAACATGGCTGTTTGGAATTATAGAATTAATGTACGTATAAAACTGATAAAGCTTCTCCAGGATTGATGATACAAAACGAGCGTTGAAGTCTCCAAACAACGATTAACTTGTATTATTATTAATTTTGAAAATATCACGAGAACTGCCCCAAGTTCTAAAAATAAAACAAAATTGTTTACTGTTAAGTTGGAGGAAGTGGCGTTTAAATAACGTGGACTAATGGTAAGCTGATAATCTGCTCGCTTTGAGCTTTCCGTAACTTTACAACTCTGGCCAAATTGAACTGTTCTGTAGCGTACAATTCTGCGGCGATAGAGACAATAGGAATGCCCTCGCAAATTGTTAAAAGTTCGAAAATCAATTAAGGATCTTAGAACGTGTTGTTTATTATGCAGTATTTGTCAAACTAGGCACATATCTCTTAAGTCCCGAAGATTGCTTACCGACTGTATGTTCAGCGCTCGAAGCCTATCCTCGTACGCTTGATGTTTTAATGTATATACAAGCTTTGTTGCCAAAGCGGCACTTTTTCTACTTGATTTGTATCTGCTAAGGTCTTAGGATACGTTTATGACAAGGCATATAGCAAATTGCTAAGAACAAAGGCGTTTACAAGTAGACACGTTTATTGATAAACGCTTATTCAGAAACTTTAATGTTAGATTAAAAAAATTCCATATCTAAATATGGCTCGCTAAATTTTAAGTCATCGGCAAATAAAAGCAACCGAGAATTTAGGACTCCTGATAGATCATTAACGAAAATACAGAAAAGTAATGATCCTAATACCGAACCTTCTGGGACACTAACATGAACCGGATAACGATCTGAAAGAGCACCATTTATATACACTTGATAAGATCGGTTGGAAATAAATTCATAAACCCATCTTGCAATTAAATGATTAATATTTAATACACTCATTTCATTAATTAAGATATAGTGGCAAACTAGGTCAAACGCTTTTGAGAAATCAAAAAATATAGCGTCACATTAAACCCTTTGTCCACGAGATAGCCCCAACATTCCCGGGCAATCAAAATATTTGTGACAATTGAGTAGTCTTTACGGAAACCGTGCTGATTAGTGACTAATAACTTATGAGTTTCAATGTGATTGTATATTAATCGACAAAAGATTCCCTCCAATACTCGACAACATGCCGTTGTTAAACTAGCAGGTTGATAATTCTAGATAGAAAATATCCCTTTTTTAATGATGATCTCACGATAGAGCGTTTCTACATATCCGGTATCTGACCCAAATAAGCTGAAGCAACATATATTTAATATAACGGAACCCCAACAACATCAGAAAGATTCTTCATGCATATTGATGAAAGAATATCAGGACAAATGGATCACGACGATTTGATTCGATTGAGCTCTTTAATCATATCATGAATAGAGAGCATATGAAGCGCCTCATAAATTGATGAACATTTTGGAAATTTTATTAAATAAAATGATCGGAAACTGTTGTCAAAAAAGTACATCCAAACGCATTAGCTACATCAATATCGTTAAATAAATTACAACCATCAGTATCAGTTATGCCATTTACAGACTCAACTGTTTAAAAAATTCTCGGACTGTTAAAAAAATCTAGGTTATAACTACTTACAAGCCAACATCAGTACGCAACATTTCTGGATTGGTAGACCTCGTTAACTGTTGTTAAAAAATTAACTGATTCTTAAAAAATTCTTGGTTATTAATACTTACAATAAACAACAAAAAATTGTTAAATACTTACACTACGGAAACCTAAGACAACCTGCGACAACCTACAACAACATATATCGGAGGTTGATCCATATATTTGTTCAACAAAGACGTACACCTAGGGATCTTCCCGGGGTACGCAGTACACTCGACATATTGACTATGACTAAAACAAATAAGACGAAATGTAAAAATAAATATTTAAGTGGAATAATAAATAATTCAATAAAGTCTGGCAATTATTCAATAAATTATGATCATCGTGGTGTGTCATGAAGGCTGTAATATATGGACAAGAGTAACGGTGCCGCATAAATTATCAAGATCTTTACTTACCAAGGAGTTTATTTGCGGCTTCTGTGTTTTTGAATGTTTTTCTGCACCAACAATTCAAAAGTTAGCATACAAAAATCAGCTCAAACTAATAATGACCGTCATATCATAGATTTGACTTTTCCTAAAAATGTGTATGAGGATCTTAATAAGGTGAATATAGTACCGCCAATAAAGATGACATTAAATAAGGATGCGGACGTATCTATAGTTTCGAATAGTGGAACATCTGATGTGGGGCCTTTAAGGGTAGCCGACAGTTCGATATCTACTAAATGTCACTCAATCTCGAAAAATTCTAGGCACCTTGAAAGTACATTCGTTGGGGTCGATTCCGTGAATTGGTTTCAAAATAGATCGATCCCTAACATTCGTGTACGCAAGCCTCGAAAGAATTTATCTATCCAACGAGATAAGGTTATTTTAATGGCCAACATTGCTGATTCATCGTCCGTAAACAATTAGCACAGATTAAATGATAACCTTGACAAGTACGATGTATATTTGGGTATCTGTTATCGCACTGTGATTCATCGATTTTAAATAGCTTTAATGTGATTTATATCTTCAGGTTATGTAAGTTAGCGAATTCTAATAACGTCAAACCTCGTTTACTCAAAATAGTTTGTAGCGATAAAGATCATGTCGATACCATATTTAGAAACTCGTCTAAATTAACAGGTACTACATAAGATTACTACGGGACCTTGATCTATTAGACAGGGAACGGATGAAATTAGCTAAGGTTGAACTTAGAAACATAACTGGAAATGGTGAAAACAACTTTATTATCCAAAATTTTTAGGTAGTGCGACGTCGTCCACGTGTGCTCTGGAGATCTCTGCTTTTATAAGATGCCCTTTCGAAGATAATCGACCTTCCAAGCTGCGTCGCACCCATAGACAAAGGTTAGTGTTTTAGCATTTAGTGAAACATGGCTTCATCTAAACATTAGCGACATTGAAATAGTTATACCTGGTTATACGTTGTATTGTTGTGATCGCAACAACGTTAAAGCGGTGGTGTCATTCTGTACGCCATAGATAGCTTAATTGTAACATTACTATATTGTGATAATTTATAAGTGGGTTATCAGTTTATATGGTGTCGTATTGATAGCGATAATTTTTCCTTTATCATTGGTTGGTATACAGAAGTCCTTTGGCATCCACGAAACGTCTTCGGAGTGACATAGCGAGTTTTCACAATATAAAAACATGATCTTGCTTGGCGATTTTAATATGCCTTACGTTAATTAATCAACGTACACATGTTTAATTGGATGTGGTTGTGAATCGAATCTAAGGATCTATTAAACTATATAAATGAACAACACCATTTTCAATATGTGGATCAATGCACTCGTTTTAGATGGACATTAAGTAGTCTTCTCGACTTATGTTTATAGAATACTGAGTGACTCATTAACATACGATATACTGCGGCGTTAAGAAATAGTGATTCAGTATACGCTTGTATTTTTACTTGATAGATATGTGCCTTTATGCACCTCATGCTTTAGTGAAAGCTTTATATTACAGTAAGTAAATTCTTTATAGTTAGTTCGCCCTAGCATCTCCTCTTGGTGAACGTCTTTATTTTGACAGATTTGTGGTCTTCCCTGAACAAACTGACGCTGATCAATGTACACGTTGACATTACCGGGTCGATAATATGTTGATTGAGATCCGCGGATTGGTCGTCGTAGTTAATTACAATTCACGTAGTTACATAATAAAGAAAAATTGCGTACAGATTTTCTTCTAGCTATTCTTCAAATTTTCGTTTTTTTAAACGATTGAGATTCGTAAATTGATTCCGAACATTTTTAAACGAAGGAAACTTAATTTGTCTTTGCATGAACCTAGAAAAAGTATTCTTCTTTAATTAAAGAATTGCTCTTAATTCAGCATCAAACCAAGGGTTGCAGTATGTATGGCCCCTGACGCCCTTACTATGTAAAAGGATTAACAAAAACTGCCTTGGAACTGACTCAAATTGTTGCCATGTTTCTTCAACTTCCGTTGTTAATGGATCGAGCCAATTTACACCTCATATAATATAGAACCAATCCAAAATTCGTCTAAAAACATTGCACCAAGTTAAAGCAGGGGTATTGAAGGGAATCAATTCCTATTAGAATTGATTCGTCTTAAATATATTTGTCTTAAAACATTCCACTAAGTAAGAACATGGATATTGAAGGGATCAATTCTGATTAGATTAAATATTTTGTCTCTGATGTTTGATGCTAAATAATTGGGATCAAAGTAAAACCAAACAACGAAAATAGTAGGGATTTCTAGAAGTGTCGCTTTTTCTAAATAACGAACAACTTAATCAGTAATAACGTTTTTATAGCTAATACTATTCCACCAGACGATCGACCTTGAGTTTGTAGCATGGTAGAATATCAAAACTATAGAAACCCGGGAGGGTAACATAGTGGCGTGCAAAACGTTTCAAAAAGGACTGCTATATCGAACTGTTGAAACCATTAGAAAATTTTACAAGTCAATAATGATTTGAAACATTCAATGTTGTATAAAAGTAATCAATGCGAATTTAGCGTGTTTATAATCCTATGTTTCACTAGTAATATTGCTTTGGTCTTATCAAAATTTGATATACACTATGGCAGATTATCCAATGCTGACAATATCATTGATGAGTTATGAATTTTTGTATTTTCTACCGAAATACCGTAGTTCATTTGTTATTTTCATTTTAAAAATAAAATGAAAATAACAAACAATTACAAAAGGAAAGATAAAATTAATAAGGATATGTATAAAGAACTTACTAAATTAAAGGATAACTTTATAATAACAACTATTGATAAAGCTAGTAATAACTTTGTCTTCATATGCAAAAAGCATTATTATGATATACTAATGAAAGAGGTTAGTTCTAATGATTTAAATGTAAATCCAACATATAAACGTAGTGAGTTGAGTTTAGAAACAATTATTACAAGTCACTGTTCTATAATGGATAAAAAGGGTAAAAAGGTTTAATCAGATAATAAAACTATACCTATATTATATTGGAATCCAAAATTACATAAAAATCCAATAAAACTTAGGATCATATGTAATGCGTTTAAATGTACATTAAAACCACTTTCTGTCTATATGAATAAAATACTTAAAGTAATTAAAGCACACTTTAAAAAATATTGCAAGGTAATCGAAATTAATACTGGTATAAAACACTATTTCAGTATTAATTCTACAAAAGAATTTTTAGAACAGACAAAAGAAATAAATTTTCAAAATATAAATACATACGATTTTAGTACGCTTTATACAAATCTAGATTTAGTAGATATTAAAGAAGCGTTAGTAAAATTAATTAATCTTATATTCGGAAAAAGATATACATATATATGTTATAATAATTATAACGCCTATCTAACAAAAATTAAACCATCAAGTAAATATAAATATATGAATAAAATTGAATTAATAGAATCATTAAATATTTTGATAAATCAAAATTATTTAAAAGTAGGGACATCTATATTTAGACAAGTAAAATGTGTTTCAATGGGTGCTAATAGTAGCCCAATTATAGCTGACTTGTTTTTATGCTTTATAGAATATGAATTTGTTCATAACTATGTAAAAACTAAATCTAAACTATATAAATATATGAAATATATGTTTCGATACATTGATGATATATGTGTATTTAATTCTAATAATTTTTATTCAATTAGTGAACAAATTTATCCAGAAAGCCTTATTATTAACAAAACCAATATACACCTTTACAAGAAGGTGTATATATAGATATGAACATTAAATTAACATTAACTAAAACTAATATTAATTTATATCGTAAAGATGATATATTTAAATTTACAAGAAACATTTTGACATGAGCATTCATGCATACCATATA
This sequence comes from Pomphorhynchus laevis, assembly GCA_012934845.2. NCBI lineage: Eukaryota > Metazoa > Acanthocephala > Palaeacanthocephala > Echinorhynchida > Pomphorhynchidae > Pomphorhynchus > Pomphorhynchus laevis. Next base: position 197,113 of record WNNJ02000598.1, on the reverse strand, counting down.
ATATAAAATATAATATATTAAATAATGAAATTTCAAGAATTGCAACAATATATAATGGTATTGGTTTTCTTCAAAATCATTTAAATAATTTAATAGATACATATTTTAAACTAGGTTACTATAAAAATAACATCAAGCAGAAAATAGTAAAATATATAAATCAACACAATAATATAAAGAATAAATTTAAACTCTTAAGTGGCAAATTTTTATGGATGGATAATAAATAATATACTTTGTATTAGAATAAGATACTAGATAGTTTTATCAGAGGAAATACATCATTAGCATGTATTTGGCCACGCTGCTATGTTGGGTAGAGGAGTTAGGGGCCGAAACCTGATAGCATAGCAGTTCCTCCTGATGACCTCTAATTCTTATTCTGATACAACGTCTGTTATTTATTAGTCAATTCATAAAAATGACGTTTATTTTAAATTTCAATTTTTTTTATTTTAACTTGATTTAAATTATAGAAAATCTAAAAACAATTATTAATTTTATTATTTAATTATTAAATTTTGATTTAGCATTATTATGTTTTGTTTAGTTTATAATTATATTAAATACGTAGACTCAGTTAGCTGATTTGATTGATTGCTTGTGTGATCTCATGCGAATAACTTGATTATTACGTATGTACAATGTTAATGTAAGATTAGCCAGGTGCTGCTCTCCAAAGTAGATAACTAGGGAGCTTCTGGCTTCACCTTCACGATCAGCGTGAAGGAGATCAAGGTTTCTGCTCTCATAATTGGGTAACTAAGGAGCTTCTGGCTTCACGCTTAGAGGGAGGGATATCCAGATTAACGTAAACATGGTTAAATTTATCTGAATCTTTTAAAAGTCTAGATTTAAAGAGTATCATCTATAAATAAAATATAAATATATAAACATCTATAAATATAGACTGTACGAGAGACTCGTGCAGTCTCTCGTATGAGACTGTACGAGTCTCATCATAATATATTAATATCTAATGAGGCGAATCTGCTTTTTTTCGCGGAAAGTCGATGAAATATTATAGGTAATTTTGTAGTAGTTTCGATATTCATTAACGATAATAGTTCTTTCGTGTTAACTAAGTTATTCGATGCTACCGATAATCCTCGAGGAAATATTATTAATATTTTTTAAATTCAATTATTTTTTAAAAACAATTTACAATATTCAAATAAAACAGTAAACATATCAACCGAACTGTCTCTGATCTTGCTCTCTTTGAGTATAAAGCAGATATGGTAAAAGATCACAATAAATAGATATTATTATCAATAATAAGAAATATCAATTACCTTTTTACAAGAATAACTTAATTACTATTACAACAGATGCAAGTATCAACTCTAAGTTTGTAATCATATTTTGTAAGCACATTTAACCTGCAATTTTTAATGAATCAGTGAAAATAAAATAATTGAAACTCAAATACATACAGATTATATTAGTAAATAATTATTGAAGCTGGATCAAAAAAAGGAGGAAAATTTTATTTTCCAATACAGGCTTGGGTCGAGGCCTCTGTATTTGCAACATTTAGCTTCATGTTCCGCTTTGGATTGTACATTTTATCTGGATTGCATATTTTATTATTGAGTGCATATACATGCAAATAAAACGAGTTTATCTGTTATAATAAATATAACGCCTATCCAAAAAATTTAATCATCAAGTAAATATAAATAAATGTATAAAATTGAATTTATATAATCCTTAAATATTTTGATAAATCAAAATTATTTAAAAGTAGGGACATCTATATTTAGACAAGTAAAAGGTGTTCTAATGGGAGGTAATAGTAGCCCAATTATAGCTGACTTGTTTTTAAGCTTTATAGAATATGAATTTGTTCATAACTGTGTAAAAAACTGAATCTAAACAATATAAATATATGAAATATATGTTTCGATACATTGATAATATATGTATTTAATTCTAATAATATTTATTCAATTAGTGAGCACATTAATCCAAAAAGCCTTATTCTTAACAAAACCAATATCAATGATAAAGAAGGTGTATATATAGATATGAATTAAATTAACATTAACTAAAACTAATATTAATTTATATCGTAAAGATGACATATTTAAATTCACAAGAAACATGTTTGCATGAGCACTCATGCATACTATATAATATTAAATATAATACATTAAATTACTAAATTTGACCTATTTCCGTAATATGTAAAATTCATTCTAATTGTTTAGTTGATACATATTTTAAACTATAAAAATAAAATCAAGCAAAAATTATAAAATATATAAATTATCAAAGTATAATAAAAATAAATTTAACCTTTAAAGTAGAAAATTTTTATGGATGGATAGCAAATAATATATTCTGCATTACAATAAAGTATTATGCTAGATAATCAAATTTCATCAGAGGAAATACGTCATTTGCACGTATTTGGCCACGTAGCTTCGTTGGGTTGAAAAATTGTGACCGATACCTGACAACATTGCAGCTTCTCTTGATGACATCGAATCTTAAACTGCTCAGCTTCTAGAATTGAACAATCTGCTTGAGTATAAAATGAAACAGAATTTCAAAACATAAATAAAATCAGCTAACTGAGTCTACGTTTTAACATAAAATAAAATTTTCTCTTTATAAAATATTCCTTGTAAATAAAAATCAGAAAAGCCCCTTTAATTGTATGATACATGATGTGAATTCATTGTTATGCAATATAAACGGTGTGTTATGTTTTTTCTATTGACTAAACACAAAGTAATATTTGTTCTGTATGTATGCACCTAGATATTTACAAGTCGATTAGCGCAAATATCGATATTTAATATGTCATTGACTTAGAAATCAGACAGCTACTGCCATCATTTTTTTGTAATTCCTGTATCGATGCGCATAAATGTTGTTTTGTAATTTATATTCTAAACAGTACCTATCGACTGTCATTCATTCTAGGCAATTACCTAGAATTAAAAACTTCATTAATAGTAATCAAAAAGGCTATATTGATATCAGAAACAAAAAATGTCTGTTTTACATGTTAAATATTGCAGAATAAAAGTCAAAACAACTTATGGTTGAAAGATAAACACACTGATGTTATTAGTATCCGTGGTGTGGATTCACATCAGCCGTTATTTAACTTCTGCAGCAGATATGCTAAATCACCAGAAGAAAAACACGTTGTTTCTGTCTTTTATAATTAGGAATCAAAAATGCAACAGCAATAAACAACATATTGCATCAGTAATCGATAAGCTAGTAAGGATCTAAATTGGCATTTAAATATCTGCTGCTACTTGTGATTTCATCTGAAAATATTCTTTGTCTTCAATTTTTGAAAAACAAAATAACAGGATGCAAGCACTTACCATATTTCGATTGCTCACAGGTACACTTTTGATTTTTCTCTAAATAATTATACAACGAAGTCTAGCTGAAATTATATAAATATTTAGTTCATTTCTGTTGAGAAATTAGTTTGAATTTTAGCATGCAAGATTCGTAAGCCAAACCTTTTAAAGTATTATATATAATACATCATTTTGAAAATGATGGAATACGAACCTGCAGTTCTATATTCTTGACCTCAGTGATCAAAGAGTTCATTTAGTTGCTTAGCACATGTAATTAAAGCGATTGAATACAATATTATCAAAGAAGATAAGAATACTATTAAGACTATAAAGATTGGAATCCAAAATTACATAAAAATCCAATAAAACCTAGGTTCATATGTATTGCTTTTAAAAATGTACGTTAAAACCACTCTCTGTCTATATGAATAAAATACTTATTAAAAGGTATAAAACAATATTTTAGTATTAAATCAGTAATATTGGTATATATAATATAAGCTAACTGAGTCTAATAAATTTATACTATATATAAATTAAAAATAAAGATAAATAATTATAAACAATATATAATTGTAAAAGATTTTATACGATTAATATTTATATAAAGTTAAAATTAAAAATAAAAATCAATTTCTGAGTTGACTAATAAATAATATACGAATAAAATAATCTAGACTGAATAATATAAGATTAAAGAGTACATATACAAGAAACATATTTTTTCATGAACATTCATGCATACCATATAATATAAAATATAATACATTAAATAATGAAATTTTAAGAATTGCAACAATTTGTAATGATATTGGCTTTCTTCAAAATCATTTAAATAATTTAATTGATACATATTTTAAACTAGGTTACTATAAACATAAAATCAAACATGCAATAGTAAAATATATAAAGCAACAAAATATTGTTAAAAATAAATTTGAACTATTGAGCTGAAAATCTTTTTATGCATAGTAAATAATATACTATGTACTAGTAAAAGATATTCCACTAGGTAATCAAATTTCATCAGAGGAAATACGCCATTGGCATGTATTTGGCCCCACTACTATGTTGGGTCGTGGAATATGATCCGAAACCTGATATCATAGCAGATCCTCCTGATGACCTCAAATCCTTATTCAGATCCATCGTTTTTTATTTATTATTCTATTCATAAATATTGACTTTAATTTTTAATTTTAATAAAAAATGTTATCGTTATATAAATATTAATTGTTTAAAATCTGTTTTTTATTATTTATAATTATTTATTTTTATTATTAATTTATTTATCGTATAAATAAATTACCACTTTTAAATGTTTAAAGTAGGAGATCCCTATACAACATTTTAAATACGTATACTTTCCAAAAAATGAATCCCACTCCTTATATTGTATCATCGCATTTAAATGTGAAAAATTTCTGTTGTCCATTCACTGTTCTTAATAAATAAAACGATTATGTCAGGTAAAAGATACATCGAGAAGGAGTGTTTAAAATCAATAATGAATTAGCATTTCACACTTTGTGTGACAAAAAGCTAAATGCAAAACCAAAAATGCAGAGCAATTTTTTTGTTCAAATTTATAATTGTTATTTATTGGATTATGCATAAATGATATTTGGATCACTCGTTTTAGGAAATCCGTAAAATAAAACAATATATCAAGCGAACAAGAAAATTGTCGCATTTAACATAAAATTTTTTATTTACATTAAATTTAAAATTGAAGCCTAATCATTGCTATAAGCCCAGTTGTACATTAATATATATAAGCTTGAATTGATGGTTGGCAATGAAGCCTATTAGACTTATTTCTAAGAATTTAAATAGTAATACAGATGTTGTATTAAAATATTAAATAAATTACAATGTGCTGAAATTTATTGTGTGATATTGTTGTTAACGTTTATTTCTAAAATAGTAATTCACGCCGTTTTTAACATTTTAATTTTATTTTATTCAGTGTGTATGCCCCCAATTTGCATTGCTTCCTATTATTTTATCACTCAGTAAAGCATAAAAACATCATTTGTTGGTCAGAAGTAATAGACATGCTAATTTGTTATAAAAATGGCTTAAACATTTCAAAAATGAATTATATTCTGACCCAGTCAATAGCAGTCCGTGAAATATAGACGAATTAATTTTAATTTTTACATGTGTCATTCTATAAATATTTAACATTAAAGACCATATGAACCTAATTTTAAAATAATACAGATTTCATCAAACTAGTATTATGCTTGGTTGATCGTGCAGTAACACTGTAAACAAATTATCTTCATAGCTCATTCTCAACAAAAGCTACAAGTAAACTAATATTCTACGAGTAAACTTATATAGATGTGATTTTGTATTAATATTCTATTGAAAATATACATTTATTTCTTATAGTTTTATAAATTTACAGGAACTAAGACATTAATTTTATTCAAAAAATTGGCACAATATTTCAATAGTTACTGCTATCATATTTATTTAGGAAAATTACTAACAGTTTAATTTGTTTGTAGTTTTTATTTTCTAATAGTTTATTTTCAAGCAGTTTATTCTATTTGAATAAAATTCGTGAGATGTTCCTGGAAATTTTATTTCAGTAGCTATCGAAATATTGTAGTCTTTGGAATAAAACTAATTTATTCGTTCGTTAAATTTATAAAATTAATATTCTAGTATTTAACTTGCTGTTCATTTAGATTTATTAAAAGTAACTGATGTTGATACATTTATTAATTAGGAATTTTCGAGCACGATCAAAAAATACTAATTTATTTTTACATTTCGCTAGCTGCTAGAATCATCAAAATCAAAACGTCAGCATCGTTTTTTTTTCTGATGATGTTTTCAGCAGCTACGAAAATATAAAAAAAATTGTTTTATTAATATCCTGCTTTAGAATTGTAGAAAATTACGATTTATATTTATCGTTATTTATTTTACTAGAAGTTTAAATAAAAAAATAAATAAAGTCAATATATTCGATATTTAATATTTAAACAATGCATTTGTTTTTAGCTGTATTTTTCATTCTGTCAATAAGTGGACAGTTTCGTTCTATCGACGCTCGTGATGTCATAAGAGTTACCCCTAAAAGTTCAAGCAATAGTATTCCCTGGAAAAAACAGCCTGGAAAATCACCTAGTGTTCCTTCACAACATCGAGGTGACAAGTACGGAACTTCTCATAAAACACATGATACAAAGAAACCGGAACGCTATTTTGGTAGTAATATATTTAATCAACAGATTAGTTGTGTGTCTCGTGAGCGGCAAAGTGGTAAAACAATGAAACAGGCTTTAGCAATATGTGACCCTCCCAAAAAACACTTGTGATTCAACAGTTTATTTCATGAAATCGATGCCCGTATAAGTTATTTGTGAAGCCGTCAGCAAATATATCAATATATAGCTCAGAATTATCATATTTATGTATTTTCTATTTATAGTCAATTTTTACAATTTGAATTACAATTATAATCTTTATATTAATAATGAAGTGAGCGGACTATGTTTCATTCAAAAATATTTTATGTAAAACAAATCATGATTTTTGAATTTATGCATTGGCAATAATACAATATTGTCGCTAATGTACTATTTTTTAAATAATTTTGTATCTTATTTTTTAAATAATCATCAGATTTTATATTTGCCAGCAAAATCATCAAATCTTTAAACACGACAAATTTCAAAAGTGAGTTGAATGTAAATATATTAAATCTAAGTAATGTATTTTAATAAATAATTAGGATTAACATCTTGTTGATCAGAATTCGTCAAAATTCTGTTCTATGCGGTTGTGACCTTAAGATTATAATGATCCGTCATTCAAAACAACCCTACGATGGTTTTTCAGACCAAGTTCGTAAACTGATATCACAAATTTAATGCATCGTGCATCAGCAAAATCTGATTATAATTTCTGATTATTCTGATAGTTAGTAAGCGAAATATCAACTGGATTCGATCTATTTCATGATACTCAATAATTTAAGTTATTAAATATAAAGGGTTCAAAAGTACAGTAATTTCACATACATTTAGGATTTGGAAATGGTCTATCTCTAAGCAGACCAGCACAAATATATCACAAGTAAATTGATACGATGCGCAAAAAAATAAACATTTGTTTGATAGATGGTAAGCATACTCCATTTTGAGATACTCCAAGTCGATAACGAACAAGCTGCAGTCCTTATCTGATCTGTAATGTGGTAAAATACTCTTTTTAGTATATGTGTTTGGCTAACTTCAGGTGCTTTACATTCCTTAGGCATATTTAGTAGAATTATTTCCTAGCATTATTCAGCATGTAAGAGTGAAGGCTGTATTCGCAGCTCATCGAAGTCAACTGCGCTTCAAATCCTAAGGGTGACTGTGTCAATAAGTCAATTAAACTCATTTCGGCCTATTGTACTCGGATTTTATCATTACGCAAAGTACTTATAAAAGGAAACGTGTTTATGTCTATAAAAGCTATAATATAGCTTTTGTTCATCTACTTTACAGAGCTCGTATACATCATATAAAGCCCTTACGGTATCAGAGTGTATACTTATGTCAATTGTTGTATGTTGTTACATATATGATATTTTATATTGTTACAATTCAATATCACGTACCTGCACTAGAGACAACCGCATCACATTACAAAATATTTCAGAATCGAAATACTCTGTATAAATGCAGCTGTTTTTAATGAAAATAAAAATTGCAAATTCAAACGTTTGTTTTATCCTCTTTCAAATAAGTGAATGACACACCTGTTAAATTTAAAGTGAAACCTCACACGAACAGAGACGAATTAGTGCATAAAATTTCATGTGATGATTGTTGATAAGTATACGTCAGACAAACCGGGATGGGTATACTAATTAGAATTAGGTAGCGTATGTAAAACGTTGATTTATTTAAGAATGTCAGTGCCTCACTTGATCCACACATTAAGTCATAACAGTCCATTTCTTTAAAAAGGCAAGCCGTATTTCCCAAAATATTTATAAAACGCATTTTTTCGAGGTGTTTGTACTAAGAGCTTAGCACAATTAACGGAAACAATTCTGATTATGTTTAAACACTAGATAGGGACAGATTTAAATAATAATTTGTTCATTGGAAATTTATTGCTAATTTGCCTCATTCGTTTTCTCTGATATTCATTTGTGCATTAGGGTTTTTTTACTTGTTTCAGATATGGTGATGACTGCAGAAGCGTTTGAAAATTTATTGAATAAATTTATTGTTCTTGCTCGCCGTTCTTCTATTAACACGACTAATATGCTGGTATTAAAGAAGACAAACTGCTAAAAACTATTTGCGCAAGAATAATATCTGCATTTCTTTAATGTTGTAGGATAAATAAAATTATTTTATATCAAAAATAATACATTTATAGCTATTTTCATGCTTCGATATATATTTTATCAAACAATATACTCTATTTTAGAATTATTCTAAGTATGAATGTCAAAGAACTGCAATCATTTTTTATAAAAATTGATCTAAAATATTGATTGAACATTATTGATATGAACATTATTGTTGCTATTTAAAGTTTGGTGACAACTTTACAATTGCTGTGCCGGTATCGCTTGGACCACACACTTCACGCATAATATGTTTTAATCGTGGCCTAACTGGACCTTTACAACAGTATTCTGCATTTCCACTAACTGTAAAATGCTTTAATAAGGAAGTGTGATATCTATCCTCTAAATCGTGTAGCTGTGTATCTAACTTTCTATTTGCTATATCCGAGAATATTTGACAATGAGCATTGCAATGATCGTAATGTGAGCAATACGACTTTTCCCTGTCGGTATAGTTATAGCGGCTATGCCATAATGCACATGATCTATTCCTTTCTGAAGCCATTTCACTGATAAAATTTGATATATTACCTGTCATCCAAATAGGCAAGTAATCTTTGCAGATTAGGTTACTGCTGTATGGAATACAGCCAATTTGTAGCCTTTCACATTTCGTTGGTAAAACTTGCCTACGGGGAACGTCCATTAAGATATCACGACAGTGATACGAATGTTTATTTTCTTTAACAGGGCATCTTAAGCGTTTCTTTTCGACCTTCTGTTTATTAAGACGCTTCTGAAATTCTTTCTGATAATCGTTGAACATTCCACTTTGCATTTTAATTGTTATCTTATCCTGGAATTAGCAATAAATAAGGTAATCAGCTTTTTGTATCTAGATCCGTATCAAGTTGCTTAGTGCTACTTTTTAATTGTGTCCGTTTTATTTTCGTCCGTAATAACGAAAAGGGCGCGAAAACGAGGTAATACGAATGAATATTAATGTTTATTAATATATAGTATATATTGATTATTCTAGTTATAAAAATATGATCCCTAACTGAGAAAACAAAATTTTGGATTTTGCTTGTTAGATATTTTCAGAAAGCATTTTGCTTTTTGAAATAAAAATACTATCTGATTACAATTTATCGATAAGTGCTGAATTATAGTCGATAAATCTTACAAATAAGATCTGAATTTTGTTTTATCAAAAACAGTTTGTCAAATATGCAAATTACATATAATTGCAATTCAAATACATGTAATTATCTAATAAAATCATAATCCTGGGTAAGTCGGTTTTTTATTTCAAACCCGTAATATAGATGAGCTCATAAATGTTTACTATATAAAATAAACTTATAAGTAAAGAATCTTTTAAGCCATACGCGAAAGAACGACGATAACAGTATTTAATACCGTTTCGTCATCACTATGACTCATCATTGACAGATCCCTTCCACTGCTGGATGCAGAGTAGGACTAGCAGACGGCAAGAAACAAATCATGTGCATGTTCTAGTACCTCATGCGCATGAATTGTTTCTTGTTGTCGGCTAGTCCTCCTCTGCATCCATCAGTGGGAAGGATCTGGCACTGATGAGTCATAGTGATGACGAAACGGTATCAAATACTGTTATCGTCGTTCTTTCGCGTCTGGCTAAAAATATTGTTTACATAATTCACGCGGAATGGTATCACTTATGTTTGAAACTTATAAGTGTTTGAATTTCTTTCGTATGTTTGCTAAAAATATTTTATAAAATATTTGTTTTATAAAATAAACTTGATATATATTTTATAATATCAATATTATATAATTATATAAATTTATATAATATAAATATTTTATATAATATTATATAAAATTAATATTAAATTGATTTTTACAATAGTTTTATTATTATGGACACCATCGGTACTTCTAACAGTAATATAGCGATTACAAATCTCAAAAACAATATAACAAAAATTTTCAGATTATCTTATTAGAAGCAATTTATAGACTTACCTTCGGTATATTAAAAAGTGTGATATCAGTTTGATTATTATCTTGTTGCGTTCGAAATGTAAATTGCAACAATGGCCGCATTGTCATATCTTTGATTACACTTCGCAACAAGCTACGAACATCATAAGAGGACAATGTCTACAAATCTCTTTCTGTAGTCTCTGCAACTTTCATATAAAGGTATTAAATGAATTAGACAATTTTACGAATCGTATTAGACATACACAATAATAATGTGTTTCACTTCGAGATTTTTTAATACTTGTTTGTTAACATCAGTATTGTGTTTTCTACAAAATGTGAATGACATTTTTATTCTCTTAGCAAACGTCGAGATTCGTTTCATAAATCGAATTTTATGATCTAATTTATTTGAATTTTGAAAAATACTTATGCTATAAAGTATTATTATTTTGCTATGAAGTAATTCTGCTATGGGGGAGTTAGTTTAGAAATGATACTGCTTACTAGCATTGTGTTGCAGTTGAATTTGCAGTGATAAAAGATACCTCACATTTATTTTATGAAGGTTGCCTCAAAATAATTCCGAGCTTTAGTTTATATATAATTTTAAAAAATCATTATGTAAGCTACAAAGTTCTCATCGAATTACGTATTACTCAATTAATTATTTTAATTGCTTTTGTTAACCTGATAAATGCCGGACCCAATGTAATAATTCTCGCAGTGAATGATTTTCTGTAAAACGAAGTTATTATATTCTTTGTTTAATTTCGTCAATTTCTTTGACAATTTGATTAAAAAATGTTTATCAAAGAATTTAGTATTTTTAGATTAGTAAATCATATTGATTTAAGATGTCGATTTTTTATTTTATTTTTATCTTAACAAATAGTTCCTTCGCTTTGTTCATGCATTTTTGGAAACACGCTGAGTATTGATTAGTGATGGTGCAAAAATATTTTAATTACAAATTTATTGTCAGTCTACGATATAATTCCGCAGTGCTTATATAACGAATTCACTGACATCAATGAATTTTCACAAAACTTCACCGTTGTATTATAAAGTTTGCCTCACAAATTTTCCTGTACAAATTAAGGTGAATAATGGCATATTAGTGATTAGCAATTACAGTTTGTTTCATAAACCATTCTATCTTATACAGACAAAACCACCTTGTTTTTTCTATTGAAAGTAATCGAATAGAAGAATGAAAAACAAATATTTAGTAGACAACTTTACAATACTTCGCTGATCACTATCAATTTCATAAGGTAAACAGGATAAAAGACAAAATGATAATAACTGATCTAAAGAAAAATAACATGAAATGTAATTAACAAATAATATATAATTAAGAAAATTAAAAATTTAAGAAATAACTAAATTTCATATATTCTATCAAAGTTTCACAATATAATGTCATAGTTAGATCATGGATATCAATTTTCTGGGAATTTACGATGACACGACTGAGATCAGTTGATGCGATAACTTTACGTTTCATAACATGTCTGTCTTATTGAAAGCGCTCTTCCAATGTGAAACTAGTTCGGCCAGTATATATTTTGTCGCAATCCTTACAAGGTATTTCGCATATACAGACGCTATGTTCACGGCTTGTTTCTCGATTAAAGAGATTCTAAAACCGCTGATGGCTAATGCAGTACGGTGTCGATTGTTGGCAATTTGACACAAGACTTGACGTTTTGCACTGCACTACACTATTTTTCTGCGGTTTTCAAATTTTTTAAGCGAAAAGCAATGCATGAACATATCTACTCTATTTATGAAATACCTAGCAACCATTGTGACAAGAAGATATATTGAGTAAACTGGTTTATTTATTAAAACATCAATTGCAACAACACCAAATGCTTTGAAACGTATAGTTATCGCATTAGCTGTATAGTTATCTGTATAGTTATCATTAGCTGTATAGTTATCGCATTAGCGGTATAGTTATCGCATTAGCTGTTCTTAATCACACAATTATCAATGTCCACGTAATCGATTTTGATAATGCAAGAATATTGGCCTATGATGCTAATTAAAAATATCGTTTGATCTAAATTGCAGTTTATCCGAATCGGGCAAAGTATCAGCTATTCAAAAACAATAAACCGGACTATGAAATACTGTTCTGCCACTTTGATAAGTCAACTTAAATTTGATTGTTTAATAAATTTTAAATCTACTATCTATTTAAAGTTACATTTCAGGCTATTTTTCTTTTGATATTTTAGCTTCCTGTTTTTAATTAGTTATAATTATTTTTACCGTATATTCTGTTTTACCTAATTGTAATGATAGTGATCACTAATGTAGTGTATAAGTAAATGTTTTTATACAACCACATTTGATCTTTTCTATCATATCTTTAAATTTGATTCGTTGATAATTTTGATCTGGAAGAATGTTTCTAGATTAAATCAATTTGGATTATAAATATTATCAACAATCATTATACAATCCAATTATTGAACATGGCATATACAATCCAAACATGGTGGATTGTATAATCACATTGGATTGCTGATTGTATATCCACACTGGATTGCTGATTGTATCCTGAAAACATATATGATTAATCCTGAAAACATATATCTTAGATTTACCAATAATCCTCATATCAAAGTTTTGAATTGACGAAAATAATTGATATTTTAGCTTCTTGTTTTTAATTAGTTATCAATATGTTTGCGATGTATTCTGTTTTACCTTATTATTCTGATCAGCGAAATAATGTCTAAATATATTGTTTCTTTCTCTAAATATGTCCTTCAATTTTTCACTAATCTGAAAATGATTTAGAACAGTGTTTCTCAAAGTGGTCGATATTGACTCTTGTGGTCCATATAATATTTTAAGGGTTCCGTGGATTGAAATTACAGATTTTATACTTGGTGAAAGCATCCAGAGGGTTCGTGGTAAAAAATAGTTTGGTATTATTGGTAAACTTTTATTACAGTTGAAATTAAAAATTTGTCTTATTTAGATACCTTTCATGTTTTTTATAAATAAACATCGCCTCTTAAATATCTTCTATTATCTCTGATTTTATGTATTTAAAAATGATAATGTAATTTTTAATATGATAATGTGGTTATCATAATGATAATCAAAAATCAAATAATGATAATTATTTGATTTTTGATAATGATAATATTATGATGATATAATATAATATTATGATGATATAATATTATCATTATTATCATAATAAGAATCAAAAATGATAATATGATTATCATTATTTTTAATATGATTATTTTTAATATGATAATTTTTGATGATAATGCTATTTTTAAGAAAGAATTTCATACAACTTTTTTAATCAACACGAACAGGAAAGTATAAACCTGCATGCTGTTTACAACCTTCGTCGTGAAGCTTAACCAGCAATGCGCCTACCACAGACGCGTAGCCCCCACTAAGGCGTTTCGACCTTAGTCTACTCATCACTAGAGGGTGCATCATCAGTGTGACCATGTAGCTACACAACTTCGACAATACTAACTACTCAGTAAACCTCTGAATGTAAGTCACTAAACGCACGCTCTTCCACCGGTTACTAGCCTTACATCTGGTAGGGTTTGCTAAAGCAGTGGCTTCACAGGGCAGCACGTGTGCTGTCGTTATTTCCATCGTCAGCTAACTAAGTTTGCTGATCAAGCAACACGCTTGTATACAGCAATTGCAAAGCACGAGCAAAACTCCAGCGCAAATGCTAAATTTATATTCGTCACTCCACATATAGTGGTTATGTGAATTTTAACTACTGGTGACGTATATTAATAAGAAAGAATTTAATACTACTTTTTTTAATTAGTCAGGAAAGTATAAATCTGCATGCTTTTTACAACCTTTGTCGGGAAGCTTAACCCGAAATGTGCTTACCACACGTGCTGCCCTATCACAGGGCAGCACACGTGCTGTCCTGTGATAGTAACCGGTAGAGGAGCGTGCGCTTAGTGACTTACATTCATAGGTTTACTGAGGAGTTAGTATTGTCGAAGTTGTGTAGCTACATGACCACACTGATGAGACCACCCTGTAGTGAGGAGTAGACTAAGGTCGAAACGCCCCAGTTGGGGCTAGGCGTATGTGGTAGGCGCATTGCGGGTTAAGCTTCCCGACGAAGGTTGTAAACAGCATGCACGTTTATACTTTCCTGTTCGTGTTGATTAAAAAAGTTGTATGAAATTCTTTTTTATTAATATACGTCACCAGTAATTAAAATGTTATTCTTGCTATTTTTCTTCTCTACTTATTTGTATATACTATTTTTTATAGTTATTCTTCTGAAACTATATTTTCTAAATTACATAACGAGTCAATCATTTTAGATAATCTTGAAAAAGCGCTGTTAAATTCTAATTTATTGTTTGTGATAATTATGAAAAAAAAAATTTTGTTAATTTATATGAACCAAGGAAAATCAAAGGCGAAAAAATTATTCAATATTTTAATAGCGATTGCCATCATCAGGAAAATAAATTTTTTTACAGCTTTGTAACAATTTACAGAGACAAAACTGTAAATTTTTTATTTTCCACATGATGATGGCAGTTTCCATTTAAATACTGAATACTTTTGTCTTTGATTTTCCTTAATTCCTATAAATTAACATTGCTAAATTCGAGGAAATTGATGACTTAAACATCTTCAATAATACTTTTGAAGCTTGTGCTTTAAAATAATGCATTTATTTAATGTTCTGTTCTTCTTTTTAATCTGTAAACACAATAAAAACACTTATCCTAAAAGTTCGATAAGCATCTTTATTGAAAACAACAAGAGCATCACCTGAACATTTAATGCTTGGTGTTAAACAAATAACTATATTTTTATTTTTGAAAATATCCATTTGTTTCTTGTAATTGTAATTATTTATAGAATAGAACCGAAGAAACGACAATTTAGTCGATATGAAGATTCAGTCCAATATTTCAATAGCTGCTGCTATCATCAGAAACTACTGTTTACAACATACAAAACTTTTGGATGTTGTGAAACAGGAGTTCCTGATGATAGCAGAAGCTATTGAAATATTTATCTGAACCTTTTTATCGAACAAATTGTCGTTTCTTTGGTTCCATTCTATAAATAACTATATATTTTTATATAATCCTCATTATCTCTTAGTGCATTATAATGCTTTAAGATAAAATGAAAACACAATTATTATTCTATATTGTAATTTTTATAAATGTTTTCATAAATGAAAAACAATCAATATTTTTGTAAAGTGGTTTTCTTTATTGTTTTTAAATGTGAAATATTTGGAGATCTGATAGAACTTTGCCTGAGTTTAGAGGTATTAAGATTTTTTGGTCTCACTCTCTTTTGAGATTCATGATTTAAGTTAGCCGATATTCAAGAGACCTGCGCTAACATTTGCCAATGCTTTTGCTAATGATCCTATTTGGTGAAGCAGTGGTGCTGATTTAGCACACAATCTTAAGTTACCAGAAATCTTTCTGGTACTTCATACACATCACTCGTGTGCCGTCTGTCAGTCCTCCTCTGCATCCAGTAGTGGGAGTGATCTGGCATTGATGAGTCATTGTGATGACGAAACGGTACTTGCTACCGTTCGTCCGCGTCTGACTTCAATGATAACAACGTATTTCACGCGGATTGGTCTCACTCTCTTTTAAGATTTTTTAAACAGATTTTTTTAATATAAACGCAAATTAGAGGAGAATGGATACAGTTTTACGGCAGCAGTTGTTGAAACTTACGGAGGATGGAACCCCCAAGGGGAAAAGCTAATTCGTTTCATTGCTCGTTCTATGTCATGTAGAAACGGTACCCCGTATTGCAGCACAGCGGGTCAGTTATTTCAGAGCGTGTCCGTTGCACTGATGAGAGGAAATGCAAAAGCGATCCTCAAAAGTCTTGACCAAATGGGCCAACCCTTACTGGAGAAAAGTCTTGGATATTGTGACGACCCATCTCCGCGACTCTTTTCTATGAGCAACCTTGCACAGCCCGAGGCCCAGTCAGTTGAGGTAGTTCATGACTCCAATATTCGGACAGCCTTAGCTCACAGGCGATCATTCTGAGGTTGACATGCCTGTCCTGCAACTCATGTCTCCACGACGACCTTCGGCATATCACTCAACATCTAAACAACCAAATAATGCTTCTTTGTCACTTTAGCAATCACCAACAATTAAGGAGGGGTTGGCATCGCAACAACCGAATATTGATCAACATACCGATGGAACTACAACATTATCCAGATTACCATTTGCACCATTTTAGAGTCTTCCATTTGGAAATTCAAATTTTACTGAAATACAACAAAATATGTTTGCCACTATTCAGACTAATCCACATGCAATTCAAAACCTTCTAAGTAATAATTTGGCTCAAGGACTTATGAGTAATCCCGCATTGCTTAGTTCAATTAAGCTTAACAATCCACAAATGCAAAGAGCGAGGGAGCAGAACCACGAGGTTTCACAATTCGTTAACAATCCGGATTTAATGCGTCAAACAATGGAAATGATTCGTAATCCTACAACTATACAGGAAATTACGAGAAACCATGATAGAGCCCTGATTAACCTAGAGAGTTTACCGAGCGGATATAATGTTCGACAGATAATTTATCGCGATTTTCAAGAACCAATGCTTAATGTGGCACATGAGCAGTTTGGCGATAACCCTCTGAATACTAATTCTAGTTCATATAGTACAGCAAGCACTAGTCAAGTATGAACTGAAAATACAAACCCCCTGCCTAACCCTGGGGCATCTCAGAACACTACATTTCAAAATAATCGATCTGCATCCATTTTAAATCTTTTGCCATTTAATTTTGTTGATTCGTCTAGATTATATGTATCTAATACAAATCGTTTAGAGTCGCCTTTGCAATCTACATTAAGCTAAAACACTAATCGGTATTCTACGATGAACACTCAACAGTTATTAGTAGTCATTGCTGAAAATCCTCGCATGTTAATCGACAGGTTGCAAGCATCCAGTTTTAACCCAAACATGGATAATTCTATCCGCGATCCTGGTATTCTACTTAATCTGCTGCGTACATATGACAAAGAGAACAAGTACATCGTGTAATTCATGAGTTTATAAGTCAGTGGCCAATACCTGAAATTCGTGCTCTATGCACAAATACTCGAGCATTGATGACGATTGTACAAATTTTACAAAACCTAATTCGTCTTAGGGACACATCCCCACAAGTATATTCACAGTTGATATCTTCAAATATAAGCGGTCTAGTCGATAATCAAATGAATAGTCAACCTACTTCATCTGATGTGGATTCTATTCGATCGCCAAGCAATAGACAAACAGCTTATGCAACAACATCATCTCAAAATTTACAAAATTCAAATCAAGATCATACTGCTTCGTTGTTTCATCCATTAGATTGTCTTCATCCCCAGCAACATCAGTCAACAAATCAACAACCAAACCAAACTCAAGAACAACTTTATGCATCCGAACTTGTACAAATGCAGAAAGTGGGATTCCATAACCGTGATACCAATTTTGAAGCGCTTGTTGCATCTATGGGGGACGCAAAAATGGCTGTAGAACGTAATGAAGACTCTTGACTTTTATTTTACATCCACATTATATCTGTGTATCGTATTCCTTTTAAACACCTATTTTTTGAAATATAGAAATCAAACAATTTTAACTGAATTATTCCTCGCAAAGGTATCGGTAGTTTTACAATCATGCCGAGTTTATTCTATTGTGTTTCCTTGACAAAGATTGTCATTTTCTTAACCTTTTAGCAACAAATAACCTCATCATTACGTCTTTTAGTTAATTTAACATTACTAGAATAGAATACACAATCGTTATGTCTCTTAATATCGAAATATTGTATCAATTCGTTATTTTTTGTGTTCTAATTTCTGAATTTCATTTTTAAGGATTAAAAATATTTAAATTTTTTAAATACCCAAAACAACGCAGAGCCGGATGAAATAATCCAAAACATTTATATATTTATATTTTTTAGCCCCAATAATGTTTGAACAAAAAATAAATAAAAGCAATATACCATTGAATATTTAAGGTGTGGATTTATAACATTGCCAACTAATGTCTTTGCCACAAAGTCTTTTCTAATAGAGCCATGAAGCCTTCGAAATTACAAGAGATTATAAAAGATATTTCATATTTCAACGACTTAAAATAAAATATGCAAAATAATCGAATCTGGATGGTTTTTCACAGCTGGATCTAGTCAAGCAAACTATGTGTTAAGTGCATTGCATCGTATAACATCTCTTTCTAATCACAAAATCTGGGAAATCGCATTCAATCGGAGATAAGTTAATTTTGCCGGACAATGAAAGTAATTCGTCAATAGAATAGTTTTTCATGTTTTTCTTACTCTAATTGTGTTTATGTTTATTTATGATAATTAGATAGTTATCGGCTGTTTTGCTAATAAAATCTTATTATTATAGAACAAATGGTAGTAACATACTTTCGGAACTTTCAAACAATTCTAGAAAATTACTTTTTCCTGCTAAACAAGCAAGTAAAGATTCTCATATTTTGGGTAATTCTCTCGATTATGAACTCCCCTGTACCCAAGTTATTAAACTTAATAGTGATCGAGGTATTGAAACCTCAAGAGAGCCAAAATATATTTAAAATTTTCTTAAGAGACTTCACCAACCAATTTAATAAGCGAATTCTATTCAATACAATCAAAAACTATGAAGGCAAAGTTAAAATATCCGTCGCCTCCCTCGACTTGGCCAGATCTTATACTGAATTCTTCAAACGCAGATTCTCAAATGTAGCCACCATCTTATCATAGCAAATTATACCATCAGTTAAAATCAATAACATCCCTACATACCTCACGGAAGATGTAGCGGCCTTAACGAAAGAATATAACATATACAACATCCGCTTGATCGCCATAAGAATGGTCTTCACACACCCGTGGCATTCTGCAGCACATCAATAGATGTTGCTCAAATTTTAATGAACACTCAATGTAACCCCTTAATGGGGTACAATTTGGAATTTACTCTATTGGAGTCGGATACATAAACTCACCCCCATTGTAATAACTGCCATTAGTGGGGCACTGGCCATCAAGTTGTTCCTCGTCTCTAAAATGTGGGGTATGCGGATCAAGCACGATATATCAAACCAAACGCGAGAGAAAACCGTGCTGCTTGAACTGTGGAGGTGAGCACCCACCCCGCATGGTCTAAAATATGTATCATTTTAAAAACTACAAACAGAGGCACAGGCCGGATAAACCCAAACACAACAGTTTTGCTGGAGCTGTTACAGACGGGAATAAAAAAGAAGAAAGTATTCCAGTTGCTGACATAATGAAGTTCATGGATGCTAGATATCATGAATCCATCGAGCGTCTTGAAAATCAAGTCAAGTCTTTAGTTTGTAAACTTGAGAATTCCATCCTGGCTCCCCAAGTTGGGAGAGCGACGACCAACAAAAGAAATTAAGCCAAATCCAACAAGAGGAATGATTCATCGCAATTAATACCATAAAGAAGCTGGTCCGCACGAACTCATTATGGGAAGTACCAACCCAGGTAAATGAAGATAATGCTCGTGGGTAAATGTCTTCTCCTGTTGGAACGGGAGGTGGAAAGGGTGACCTTTTCGTCTATCGTTACGACAAGGCTTAAGGCGTTCCACTCCGGTAAATTAACGCAATGGAAAGTAATCAAGGGCCTTATTACTGAATATCCTTCAGTGGAATTCGGGAGGTGCTTCCACCCTTAGCCTTCTATCTGGTAGAGATTCAGATGTTATAGTCCTTCTGGAGACGCGGTCTATCCGTCTCCCCCAAGATATCACTCGATTTATCCTTAAGCACATCTACACCTACTTTACTCCGTACATAAACCCCCTCACTCCTCTTTATCTTAAGGTCTTTTAACCCTAGTCAAGTGCTCCTTAAATCATCCCTCCTTTAAAACTACTCTTCTCCTGTCTTATCTTGTTTAGTTATAGCGCTGTGTAAGAACGGTAAGCGTATAAGCATAGCCAATGTATATTTCGGCCAGGAGAAATTCACAAGAACCGTGACTTCCTGGATCGAATAGGTGACTTCAACGACAGAACTGGTCGTGTGATTAATGTAGCATTCCGCAGAGCCAGGATCGACTACATTATTCATTAACCACCAGCCCCTACCTTTCATTGCTCAACAAAGATTCTCCCTTCGACATATTACTGCTACAAAAGATGTGGTTGTTGAAACTCATTTGCACTAAGCAGTCGCGCCAACAAAAGACCACCTCTCATGACCTAATTCGTTAGCGGATAAAGGATAAACGTTGCAGAGAAGGAGGGTTTCACTTTGATCCCATCGGAATGACCTTCTATCAGGCAGCTATACAACTCTTTCCCAGAATTGAAATTGAGAGTTTGACCGAATTTTATTCCTACCTCTGATCGCAAGTTACCGCGATCCTTTTGACTACCTATAAAGGTCGAATATACAATCCCACTCTAACAAAACTCAAGGTCCTAGCTAAAATGTTGCACCTTCTCAATCTCACTGTTTCCGCCAGACAGGTCATCTCGAATGGATACTGGAACTCTAGATATAGATTCCAGCTGAGTAGGGATAAGGCTATAATTGCTCACATTAACCCTTCTCAGTCTTCCTTTTGATGGATATTCAAGAAGGATAAGTTTGTCTGCTGGAAGGATAGAGCCTTGGGTTGGATCGATAGCATAGGCCTTGACAAAGTTTTGGAGGAGTCACTATCCCTACATAATTTCGGAGCCACTTAATCTCCCCAACCAATCCCGCCCTGGGGTGATTTAAGGAGTGGGGATCTATCTGTTCCAGATATCCTAAACTTTAGTGGGCCACTTCCGGGCACCTCCAAACCCAACGCGCCACTTTCCACTCTGGTCTGTCAGCTTTTGACAGACATTTCGAGAAAGAAGGTCGCAATCACAATGTTATTAGCCTCCCCGTCAGATGTTGCTGACATCAACATCAGCCGTTGATTCTTTTTACCTAAAAATAAATTGATCACTTGTCGTAAAAATCTGCGGCCCATCTCGATTCAAAACGCCCTCATATCTATCTACGAGAAAGCGCTTGCGCTTAGAATCCGCGTTCATTTATGTAGGCGTAATTTGATCCAACCGAATTTTCATTGGTTTGTTAAAGGGCGCTCGGTTCATTCAGCAATTGGTAAAGTGCATTAGTTTTGTCAGGATAACAGTCATCAGCTTACTGTGTCTGTTTTTTTTTATTTTTCAGCAGCATTTGACCAGATCTCCATCCCCATCGTTATCTCCTCTCTAAGGTCCATCGGGTTGCCTGCGAGAATTGTTAAAATTGTGAAGATTTTGCTGTACATCAAGCGGATCTATTATGAAGACTGCCTGATGCACGTCAATTCAACCCTATTAAAGTTGTGCCTGAAGGCTCCCCACTTTCTCCTGTCTTATATCTTGCTGCCTCCATTGTTCTCTTTAGAGCTTTTAAACGTGATCATCATCTTGTGGTATATGCTGATGATACCAGATCCCTGTTTTCTGGACGCAGGTGCAAAGATGTAGTCTCGGACATCAGCCGCTTCTTTTTAAGATTAAAAGACCAGCTTACCCCCTCCAATCTTATTTTATACTCCAACAAATCGCAGGTGGTAATCTTTAAGGGATCCTCTGCCACTAAAAAAGAGCTTAATATACTAGCACTTTCTGCACTCTCCTCCATTTTGCAATCTCAACAACTCCACGTCTTCACGAGTCGAGTAAAATATCTGGGGTTCACCGTTACGGTGAATTGGTCGGCGAAAGCTGACCAGGATATACTTAAACGTATTCTGAAGAAAGTTAGGTGGGTTCTGAAACGGTCCTATTACATGTCATTGAATGAGAAAACCCAAGTGCACCTCTGGAGTACTTGGAATATCTCTGGATTAGTCTTCTTTTCAAGAATACGTCCTCCAGAGCAAAGACTAAGGTTTCTCAAGCTCCGCATCTCGAGATTACCGACTATAGTTCGTCTCGACTGAATTCTTAGTGGGTTGAAAGACCCCGAATGGTTTAGTAGGAAGGCGGCAAATCCCTAAGTTAGATGATTTCTTGCGCATCGAACCATTGGTTTCGATAGCTATTGGAATTAAATTCATCCCTAGTGCTGAAATTCCCTCGTACTTTATTCTCTTTATGCCTTCGCTTCCGTAGCTACTGATCCGGCTACTGCTAGAGCTGTCGCTAGGTGACTGGGAGCTAGCGGGTCTACACATGTGAATTCCCAACATGCGAATTTGCCCCAGTCCAATGGGATCATTGTAACTACGTCTAGGCGTTTGCCATAAGATCGGAACAACCCTGGAGGTTCTAGACGGCTTGGGATTTGGGTATTTTTAAGAGCGTCTAGAATAATTGAATTAACCAAAGAGTGCCTGGCAAACCGACTTGCGGAACGTGAACAACTAAGGCCAATAGTGCCTAGTGAGTTTACTTGGATTCCGCAGCGACATGTGTGAGGTTGGCAAACCGGGGCTCCGAGACGTAAAGCGCATTCGATACGGAATGTATCATCAATCATGTTTGAACCGACTTTAGAGCAGATACTGACTGGAGAAACTTACCTGTACAAGATGCCGCCACATTTACCAGTCGGGACTTTTTTGTAGTGTCAGTCGCGTTTGAGAGCAGGTGTGCATATATTGTGTCGTCTATGGGAACACTCCATTCCCGTTGAGTTTTAAAGGGTAGTGGATCTCGACTACTGATGGCGAACGAGCTCCAGAGGTCCAGGTGTCGACGCGAATCAGTTTAACCATCGAAGAGGTTGGAATGTAGTTCACATAAGATCAGGTCATAAATCACTCCAATCGACGAGTCGTAGGAAGAAATAAACGCCGACACTGAGATATTAGTCGTCGAAGGAATTCCCATGCCTCCAAGGTTTACTAGGAGTGTAGCTTGTTTCCAACTGGTGCCGTTCAGTGCCACGTTCAGCAATTTTTGGGAATGCGGCTACTATATCTTCCGGAGTCATAATGATAGGGGAGGTTGTCTGACAAACCACTGGAGCTGATAGTTGGCTTCTAGATGCTCGTGTGGGTGCTTTGAGCGCATAAGCTGAGTGTTATGGTAAGCTGAAAGCGCTAATGCGTCGGTGCTAGAAGTTATACGAACTGAACCTCAAGCATCACCGTCTGCGACTTTCTGCTCGATCTGAGTTCCTATATCAAAGACCCTTTTTTCGTAAACTAAAGGGCTTGTAAGGCAATCCTTCGGAACCCAAATCACATCGCCCAAATCACATCGGTTAGTGAAAACGCCGACGACGCCTGCTTTAACTAAGTTGATAGCGACGTACCGTCATCAGCTTTGAGGTTGCGGCTAGAGACGTTTAAACACGATTTTGCGAGAAAAAAGGGTGTCCACTTGTCTTGGTCTGAAGGGTCATTATTTACGTTGTGCAAAACGGACTCAAAAGTTGACGAAAAATTAAAAAAATAACAAAAAATAATAAAAAAATTCTAAAATAAATTATACCAAAGTTAAATTATTCAAAATAAAATTAAATTAAAACGAATATTACTAAACCAATAAAAATAAATTAAACAAACTTAAAGTTTACGACTACAATGAATTAATGTAACTTAAGTTCTACACTTGATTGATTACCTGCTTAAATAGCGCTTTTATATTTTTTAATAGCCAACGCTTCCAAACATGACCTAGTATCTTTGGCGTGGTTATACGTACCATAACTGTCAACAGTTATGGTACGTATAACCACGCCAAACTATAAATGATAACAGTTTTTTAGATGGTAACAGTTCGTTACTGAAAATTTGCAGCAATGGCAATTATCTTTTAAATATAATTCAATAAAAAATTCCAATTTGCTCTTAATTATTTGATAGACACCATCCAAGATTTTTAGGATCATCAAACGACAACTTTTATAGGTATTACAATGCAAAGTGGAATATATGATATCGTTATTTCTTTATTTTTCGATTAATTTTTATAAAATCATTTGGCATAAAGTCAAATACTGAATACTGAATTTAAAAGCGAATCAGTTTTTAATAGATAATAAAAAATGTTTTCAAGTTTAAAACTTTTACGAAGTATTATACAAAAAGTAGCATAGTGTACATGTATGATATATTGTTTATTAAGATCAAGAATAACTAGATCCTCTAAACCCTTCTAGTCAGTCATTGTTGTGAATGTCTTTGATTTGTAGTCCTTAAATGCTCTGATAGATACGACTGTCCGACTTTATGCTCAAGCTTCATTAATTTCCAACACAAATTATCATCGCAGATAAACCAGCTGTTCTTAAGAGCTGCTGTTGCGTTAATTCTTAGAGACGAGTCTACAAGCAGCTTTGTTGATATAAGATCCTTTACCGAGCTACTCATAGATTTCCAAATTCCACTCTTAAAAAGAGATTTTTGCTGAGCAATCTGCAAAATTAAATCTCTATCGTCTCTATACGGGAAGAAACCACTTAAGCTAACATAGATTATCACTCCAAAAGCCCATAAATCAACTAACACATCGTAACCTTTGCTGATGCGTATCTCTTTATTGAACACTTCGGGTGGTAGATATGCTGGTGTTCCTACCAATGAGTGCTGTACAGTGTTTTCTCTTATTATGCTAGCGTATCCAAAATCAGCAAGCTTTATTTGTTGAATGTTGTCTGGTAAAAATCGTACCAAGACATTTTCTGTCTTTAAATCACAATGGGCAATATTTTTTGCGTGAAGGTAGTTAAGCGCACAAATTATTTGAAAACATAAGAATTTGGAATTATACTCCGTTAATCGACTTTGTGGAGTTTTGTTACGAACAATATATTCTAGTAAATCAATATCCAGTTTTTCCGTAATAATAATCAATTGGTCATCCGATTTAAACATTCCTTCGCATCTTAAAATCGCCGGATAATCCAATGCAAGTAAAATTTTAGCCTCGTCTTCAGCAACATTTGAAAAATTAGACGATGTTGACTTATCTAGCCTAATCATTTTTATTGCAACCATTGAAGAAGTTGTTTTAGAGAAGCCTTCATAAACTTTTGCAAATCTGCCAGCTCCTAATACATGACTATATTTCACTTGGTAAAGCTCATGGAAATCCTGATGTGATAATTCCTCTTGGTTTCGTGTCTGAATTTGCACAGAATCTCTTATAACGATATTATCGCTATTCTCAAATTTTGACAGATTATTTACTAAGTTTGTGATAACGTTACGAATTCCGTTTGTTTTCAAAGTATCTAGATCATTACTGATGGGCTCGTCATTGCTGTTATTATTAAGACCTATCTGGTTGACATGCTCAGTTTTATTAAAATCGACTACCGATGTTTTCAACAAGTTTTGGTCGTTTAATTCAACTGCTAATGATTGTGTTTCTGGTCTATACTTAAATCGATAGCGGATATTTTTACCATCTTTAACTTCAGCAAATGTACCAGACCATTGACCTTTATCATATATTACATTTTTTATCACCTTAGGTGAAGCTTGATTGAGTTGTTGTGCTTCAGTTGATTGAGGATTGCGTGATTTCATTAGTTCAGACTGACTAATTATTGGTATCCTTGTCTTCCCGTAGTTTGGATAATGTGAAATAGTAGCGAAACCAAATTTTGGAATAATGCTACCTGGTCGTGTAGCCTTAGAAATTCCGGGCACTTTCTCACTATAGACATCATTACTGTCAATATTTATAGTGTTAATCTTGTTTGTATCCGTGTTGTTATTATCAGGCCGAGCTTTATCGACTCTTACCACATTGCTGCTCTCTTCTTGATCACTTAAAGAATCAGTAGCAAGTCTGGTTGTTGATCTACATTGCGCGCTCAATTCAAAAGCACATTTACGATGCACATGGGCCCCACAAAGTGTACAATAAACATGACTACCAATCCCCCAGATATGACGTTTACACTGACGACATGTTTTAATTTGTCGAGTTGATCTTTTTATTAAATTATGCCCTAGAAGATATACACCATTTATTAACTTTCTTGAACTTGACCAAACTACTATTTCAATAATTGATCCGTTTTTTATATCTCTAAATGAGTTCAGTGGCTTCATGGATGGCTTTCCATCGAGTATCGTGCAGGAAAAATACATTACATCTTCCATTATTTTGACATCCATGTCATCCCCATATAAATCACTTATCATATTGAAAGCATCTTCATTCAAAGCATATTTTAAATGGTCTAACATTCGTTTTGAGCGTACGATAGTAACATCCCTCTCTTCAAGTGCAAATTTTAGAGTAATATTATATACGTCATCTGTCGATCCATTTAAAGTTGTTGTACGACTCATTACTCTATATGTTTATCTTTTCAAAAACAATTACTTTGGTTCAAATATTATATAAATGAGTATGCATGATTTTGCATAATCATATATCCAATATGCTATATAGCTTGCTTGATATCTGATTTCTATATATATATTTTTAAATACAATTGAATAATCGAATTATAAGTCACTGATATTGCAACGTCACTGAAAGAGTAAAATTATTAAATTAAGTGATGAAATAATTATTTAAAATGAATTTTCATAATAGAGTAACAAAATCGCAATTAATTATAAACTTGTAAAAACAAATATAATGTTTAAAATGGAACGAGACAATCTGAGCAGGTATTTCATACCGAATTTCAATGTCATTCTCAGAATATTGAAATTAAAAATTTCTAAAATATTTAGTTCTCTAACTGAGAACATTGTCAAAAATATTTTGAGAAATCAAAATAATCGCTATAGGCCCAATACTAATCTACCGTTTATATTAGATGAATTAGAAAACATGAAGGCATTTTCGAAATCAATTTCATGTTTTGTTTCTATGGCGTTATCTTCTAATGATGATTTCTTTAAATATATTAATGTCATTTTGCGCTCATGCATTCTTATCTACAGTGTTCATCCCAGTTGAACAATATAGGTGGTTGAACATTTTTTACATCAAACTTTATAAACAACCCCATTCTTCCAAACAGCAATATTCTTGATGGTATAACGATGGGTTCAACGATCGGTCCTGCCTGTATAAGCAAAAGCTCGATAAATAATTATAAGTCTTTGCAGTATTCACCTAATCACCTACTACCGTTATATAGATGATATTTTCGTTATCTGACACAAGAGTCGTGATAAAGTAAAACGGTCTATCATGATTTTCAATTCATTGAATCCTTATATAGGAAAAACAATTATCTGGCCTTCTAATGAATTTATTTATTTAAATTGTGAAATGTTCGTCACTAATGTGTATTTTACTAGAGTGTAGAGAAATTCCACTGAAACTATAATAGCTTGTTTTAATCGTGGGATAGCAGCCATCCGATATCTACAGAATTTTGAATGTTTTCAGGCTTTTGCTTACGAGCTTTTCGGATTTGCAGCAACGAATTTTATCTTAAGGATGAATCAAGTAAAGTTGTAATTATATTTATTTATCTTGATCTAAGTAAGATTAGCTTATTTTGCTCACCTCTACGTAATATATGTTTATTAGCTTATTTTGCTCACTTCTACGTAATATAGGTTTATTGGCATTCAAATGTTAATACATTGCATTTGATTCCAGTAATGGTTAGTATTAGTGAATGCATACAAGGAATAATGCATCAATTTCTTACATAATCAGCAATAAAAATACACAGTTGTTCAACGTGTGGTGATTGAGTCTATTCTGCAACAATGAAATCAATAAGATCTTTTTCTGAAATAAAGGATGGGATTATCAATTTAATTTGCTATGGGAAATGTATCAGAACACCTATAAGTTAAATGGGACGCACACTGTATACACGAATTAGTGAGTGATCAGCAGAAAAATCTAATATAATTAAAACCAAATTTGAATGTTCAAAATGGTTTTACTTTTCACACATTCTATTTTTTTATTGTTTTGCTATTTTAGATTCTTTTCGACAATTTTCTCAATTAAAAAGAACGAAGTAAAAAGCTTAATTTCCCAGATTTGGGAGGGGGCATTATGAAATATAATGCTATCTCGTTAAAGTGTTTTTATTTATTTGCATTCATACTATCATTGACTTAGGTAAGTTAGTATAATAATATAACTATCATATCGAGCATGTTTCTATTTATTTCGATAGTTGATAAAAATGTATAATATCCATATATTTTCCGCTAAATACTGAATTGATATAATTTCACACAAAAAGCTAATTTCCCTTTTTGTTTTAATCAGTTAAGCTGCACCTTATAACATTAAATATATATAATGTAAAAAAATTAGCATGTTTGGATTTCTATGAAAATTAAAGCTTGTATTGAACATATCTTAAACAATAAATCAGGTAGCAAATATTATATTAAATAAATAAACTATAAAAATGTATTTAAAGAAAAAATAATAATGTCAAAGAAATTATTGTGCAATATTAAAAAAGACTCACCGCAGCATTATTTTGAGTCAGCCAATAATTTCTTAGTTATTGATTAATGGAATGAATAAAGTTTAATTATTTATTGTAATTTAAATTTTTAATAGCTACCTGCTATCATCATCAGGATATAAAAACTAAAATAAATAATTAAACTATACTAGCTCCATTAATCAATAACTAATAAATCAATGTGTTGTTTCATGTCCTGATGATAACTAGCAGTTACCAATTTGAAGAATTGACTTAAAAATACATAAATAAAATCTTCATTCGTTACATTAATCAATTATTAATAAATCAATGATTGAACAATCGATTTGTAACAATAATTTCTTACATTTATGACTTCATTTCTGATCATTTATTTACAAGCTTGCAATAAAACTCTAAAGGGTGGTGAAATTAGCCTATTCTAAACATTTTGCTTATTTTAACTCATAATGATATATTAATGTATAAAAGCATTTCAAGCGAGATGATTACATCCACAAATTTTTCGTATTTACTTTTGAATTTACTATCTCTGATTATCGTTTTTTATCCATTATCTCTCCACTATGCTACCGCCTAGTCTGCTGTTGTACATTGATGTTATGTGTCTTCCAAGCACAAATCTGTAGTTGTGTTCGGAAATATAGTCGTATCCAAGTGATACGGCTATATTCTAATATCCTTTGGCTTACCAGATTCAATTTTTAACCATGTTCCGTAGTTAATTTGTAGGATCAACAGAAATTTAAAAGACGCGACAAGGAATGGTCGGTATTCAAATATAATTAAAAGCTTTTTACAGCTTAAGCGTAACACCTATTTTAAAAATGTCATATTAGGGGAACCAATTAATCATATGTTTCAAAAATATTATGTAAAGCAATAATTACCCTTATCTAATAAGGATCTCGAGAAAAACTACATTTGCTAATATTTTATATTTTAAAGTTTACATGTCCCGTTGTTAAAAAACGATAAAGGCAGTGACTGCTATACAAATTGGAAACAATTCGTTCAAAAACTCAAGTATATTTATCACGCATTTCGTACGTTGACAAATAGAGAGAGAATAAATGAGATTTGGATATAATTTACAATCAATTTCATTTGCTTGTTGACATACAAGAAATGCGTCTAAACAGATAAAAAAGCCTGATTCAAAATAGACACATTGTCAAAAGTAATCCAACATTTGATTATTTAGGTGTGCTTACTTGGAAGTTAATTTTTTATCTACAGTATTGCAAAAGTATATGAGCATACTAACTTACTAATGTGTATCATTTTCAATTATATATTTACAACAATGCAATAAACCTCTTCAGAATGTTAAGCATAGCCTCTGTTAAGCACGTCGCTTAGTAAAACTAAGCCATATCGCTTTATATACCAAGACTTCCTGTCGGTATTATGCTGATAGTTAATGAAATTTACTAATTATCTCAGTATGTCCAATCCGACTTTAGTCAGAAAGCATACAAACTCAACTTTTCAATTTTGAAATAATAAAGCCTAGTAAGAGAAGTAAGTGATAAAGAGATAAAAGTAAATAATAAATGGGCTTCTACTACAATTTAAAATTAAATATTATATGATATACGTAACTATGTCTTCTCGACACACATCCTTTCGTTAGAAGTCCCTAATTTAAATATTCAAATCAAAGATTCTTATATATTGATAATAAATATTACTTTGTTTTATATTAAAAATACTATTTAATATATTTTATTAATATAATATTAATTCTAAAATTATTTGGAAAAATATTGACTATCTAGTTTCAACATTCCTATATATTGATTATAAATATTACTTTGTATTATATTAAAAATACTATTTAATATATTTTATTAATATAATATTAATTCTAAAATTGTTCGGAAAAATATTGAATATATAATCTATCCACTAACTCAATTCACTAAATTTTTGATCTTAAATAATCGACACACAAATTCGAATAGCATTACAATCTCTATACTCAAAACAGTACCAATAGTTCTTCTGATTGTTGCACGACATTATCCTCACAGTTATTGCCCTTATTCTTGATATAGCAAGACACTACTAATCAGCATGGATAGGTCTCCTAATAAACGTAATATACATAAATGTATATTTACACCACTGGAGCAGCTAGCCTCGTCGATGTAACGTTTAATCGCGATACATGCGTACTGAGTTTAAATCTGATCAGGAACAGTGTACGGAGAAAGCAGATAATAAGGTCGAAACCTGAAATATAGGTCTGGGTCGGCAGCTGATGAGACCCACCCAGACTGATTAGTAGCGTCCTGCTGTATCAAGAAAAGGTACTATAACTGTGAGGATAATGTCGTGACACAACCATAAAAATTTCGGCTCATAGATGCAATCAAGTTAAAGTATCAATAGTATTCACACAAAATATAAAGAAGGAATATCATTAAAAGGCAAGCATTTCCATGTTACGAGTAAATAATATAACAGCAGTGCTATTATAAATACTCTCATATTCATAAATATTAAAGTATACATGATGTTTATATATGGCTAAATAATTTTACAGTAGAATTGTAACACTGTTAGTAGTATGAGTAACACTTTAAACCTACGAGTTTAAAATTGAAGCTTATAGCCTCCCGGAGCACATTGTTACACATTATACTATCAAATTATAAAAATGTATTCTTTAAATGAATGCTGTGAGAAAACAACCAACAACAATAAACAGCAATCAGCAATTAAATCCCCTTCCGAATAAAATTAGGATGATCCAGATAAACTTGGTTATTTTTTTAATGCTATGTCCATGTTATCATGTTAACAAATTCTCGGAGATTATTTTAAAATATATCACAAGGCAGCCGAAACGATTGATGGCAGTTTACCCTAGTAATGAATGATGTCGGCTACCATCAGATCGTCTAGGAGTGATAATAAAGTCTGCTCTGCTAGTAATCGAACTCCGTTTTTTAGAAACATCCACGATTAAATAAGTCAATTTTGCTAGATCATACAAGGTGATTTCCCAGTAGAAACTAGATGTGGTATCATATATTCAATACTTATAATTCTATACATCTTTTGGTAAAACTCTTACATCGTTTTCGACTAAGCAAATGAAATAATCTATCAAAAGATTACCAGCACCGATTCAGTGATATCCTGATCATATCAGTATATAAATATTGAAATATATAAATATTATATCAGTATTGTATAAGTGTATATAACATAAGTATTATATATAAGTATTGAAACGAAAAATCGGAATCAAAATCCCACAATCAGTGAATAAAATCCCGAAATCAGTTAAACTCTAGGCCTAATTATATGCATACTGAGTCTACAACAAATTAGTATTTTACCACAACCATCAATCAGCAAAGTTCTATAATAAATAGTAATTTACAATGTTCTTTAGGCTTATTATATATCCTCGATAACTGATCACAATATCAAAAAAAATCTTAAAATAAAGATATAAAAATATGAACACAAAATTGAAAGTAAAAAAAACTCTTTGATCATAAATGAGGAACAAAATAAGAAACAATAGGTTTATTATATTTTCAATGGAGTGTTTTTAATTGTTTGTGATATTTAAAATAATCGATACGATTGAAGATAAAATATAAAGATTAGTTTAAATATAGGTTTTATCAAATTGAGGGAAGATAATAAATGAACATAGTTTATTTTTGTACAGTATATGTTTGTAATGTAAGTATTGTGTGCAATATAATTTATGCAAACATATTTTTTAAGATAATAATATTAACCATATTATTGTTAACTATACACAAAGTGAAAGAAATAATGTCAAAATATTTTTTTATTTAAGAGCCTTTTCTAAATATAGAGATTTTTAAAGATGACAAATTGCACATCAATAAAGCAAGTGCATTTCTTTATACATTGAAATACATTTGAGATAACCATGAATAAAAAATATTTGGATAGACAAAATTTCTAAACGTGATTGAAGTCGAATACCAATTTCTGCATTTGTTGTACTAATCCTCAAAATCAGTAGTACAATATTATTATTGAAAATACACCATGATATATAAATTTGATTTACCTCGATCATTGTTTATTCTGAACGCTACTTTAATTCTATCTAAAGGCCAACAGCAGTCAGCAACATTTCAGTATTGGTATACCTCATCAGCTACTGATTCAATATCTACGTTTCAGATTTCTGCCTTTTAATATTGGCTGACGATCACTCAAAAACTCTAATTAATTCGATATATCCATCTGAGAATCGCCTATCGGGGTTTTGGTTTCTTAAAAACTTCCATGTATCTGTAAAACTATTAGAACTAGAAAAAAAATTATTTTCTATCGATGTATCTTTCTCAAGAATTGGTTTACAAACTTGTATGTATTATCTCTCATACTTTTTTTACGTAAAGTTTGAGAGATAATACAAACAATTTTGTAAACTAATTCTTCAGAGAGATACGTCGAAACGTCAATAGAAAATAAATTTCATTTTTACCGGATCTAATAGCGGTACTATATATATGTGTATTTAACTAAAAAGAATTCACTGCATTGTATTGACTTCGAAAGTGAAAGCTACGTCATGCAATTAGCACATAGTGAATTCTTTCTGCTTTAATCTATATAGTATGTTTTTCATGTGTATTCATTGTATGTGCTGCAACTGATGAGGCTTCTCAAAGCTGAAACGGTATGCCGTCTTGCAGTGATTAAGCATAAAATTCTCTATATATAGAAAGAGGCAGATAGGTGTAACAGACAGTCCTGGTTAACTAATAAATAAGGGTTAAACCACCGCCTAAGATTTCATTGAATACGATTTCACATTCTTTTTGAATTTTTAAATTTAAAAATATTTAATATTTAATATTTTTGAATTTTTAAATTCAAAAATATTATATATATTGTAAAATCCAATGAAAACCAAACTTCGACCATTTCTTTTATTTCGACAACATTTCGACCCGCAATAGGTCTTCTTCAGGTCAGATATTATGTGTAGTAATAACCAAGAAAGTTTAAATGAAACTTTCTTGATTATAAATACATACAATATCTGACCTGAATAAGACCCTACTGCGGGTCGAAACGTTGTCGAAATAAAATAATTGGTCAAAGTCTGTTTTTCATTGGATTTTACAAATATATGAACGAATCCATGACGGATCCCAGGTCGCAGTAAGAATAGACAAATATATACATATATATGTATATATATAGAGAGAGAAAATTCGTTTCCAATCCGAATTATTATAAGAAGGCGAGGAAACAGGAATATTTATTTGATTAGAAAAATCCAATATTTTGACGGCACTACGGCACGTCATCTTCAGGGTCTAGAAATAAAACACATTAGTAAAAGGAATAAGAAAGTGCAAAAAAATAATAAAAAATATATAAAAAATTGTTTATCCATTGTCTATCTCTACTGATGTTGGCAAACACAAATTTCTAGCAACTAAGTTTGAACTAAGCTTTAATGTGATGTCTGCTTTACTGTTAGGGACTATGCAATCTTTAAAAGTTTCAAGATACATGGCTTCAATAATTTTGCGCTTTGTTTTGTTCGTTTCTTTCTTCAGTGGTGTAATTAGGTTAATGTCCATTAAGTGATTATTAACACCTATATGATGAGAAATGGCACAAGAGGATGTATACTGTCCGTATAATGCTATCTTTATTACATATGAGTGTTCATTGGCACGGATAGCTAACGGTCTTCCTGTTCGGCCCACCTTTATTTTATTACACTGGAGGCATGGAAAATTGTAGACAACACCGGCCGATTCAAATTCTGGTTTTAGTTTGAACATACTGGATAGCCTAGGTAGTGAGTGATTAAGCATATACACAAGTATATGCTTAACTTATACAAAGCCGAAAACATACCTCTTTCGGACTATAGACTCATCAGATCTAGTAATGCTAAACCTTTATTTATGTATTTGCTTCCTAAAGTGCATAAATCTGTTCGTTCCGTACAACCAGTCATCGCCTCGTACAACAGCTTTAGTCATAAACTAGCAAAATTCATTAATAAAAAACTACAGGTGCACATGGGTATGACTGATACATCCATTAAAGACGGACCTGATTTATGACTCGAGTTAAGAATCTGAATCACGATTGTGACCTAATTACCGCAGACGTAATATTACTATTTACTAATGTACCCCTGGTTGATG
This sequence comes from Pomphorhynchus laevis, assembly GCA_012934845.2. Classification (NCBI taxonomy): domain Eukaryota; kingdom Metazoa; phylum Acanthocephala; class Palaeacanthocephala; order Echinorhynchida; family Pomphorhynchidae; genus Pomphorhynchus; species Pomphorhynchus laevis. Next base: position 161,861 of record WNNJ02000598.1, on the reverse strand, counting down.
CTATAACACTCGCGAGTCATTTACTGACTGATAAGGAACATAACTGGACAGTCGTTTTTTTCTGAATGGTTTGAACTCATCTTGTTCTGCACTAACAAAAACCATTTTGTGTTCAACAAAAATATGTATGTCCAATCTAACGGTGTCGCAATGGAATCTCCATTAGGACCGGCGTTAGCTGAAATTTATTTACGAAATTGGGAGGGTGACATTTACCAACGCTTACCCAGCCTAAGATTCTACGTGCGCTTTCTGCCACATATTGCTATCCATGAGATCGTCAGAAGGCTGACTGCCGACTCTTCTCCTTTCGAAATTTGATTCATCCGAGATTCGAGCTGTCGTTCTCCGTACTTAGCTTGCGCTCTTGACTGCTAGGCTACGAATCCAGGATTATCAAATTCCACATAGTATATGAAAACTTCTATCATGATCTACGTAAACTGCATTGTCCGAGATGCTCTCTATCATGCTTATCATAGAATTGGATGCTATGATTGAAGGATTCTGTAGCTGGTTTTCAATGCGAAAGTCACCTTGTGTGACGTAGCAAATATTCAATAAATAAGCATTCATCAAAGTATCACCATCCAGATTTTAATCGATCTTCACGATCCCATACGAATACATATAGTTAAATAAATGCCTATTTCGAAAAAATCCTGGACCGTTGTCTAATCAGCACATCCGTGCAATACAATTATACATGTCGTATCCATTAAGGATCCAACGAGTGCAACGACAATTCAGTAACAACCTCAATTTTTCGCACTAACAATTTATAAAAACACATTCCTTTCAGAATCCTGTGAGAAATTCAGTGACCTCGTAACCAATGGATACGCATTTGTGCCTTATAAAGAATAACTAGAAGGTTTACACACGCAATAAGTAAGTAAAAACGCTTTATACACCTTCATCTAGCATCATGGGAAATTGCTGGTGTCTTTACAGATATCACAAAAGCAGTAGAATGTAGGCGTGGGCTCACTGCTGATGAGGTCCACCCACGCTGAACGTAGTCTACAGTGATGCTGATAAGATTTAAACAACCACACGAGGATAATATCAAACCGACCAGTGAAGAATAGCGGCTCGTGTATGCAATATTCACAATAGTATAAAGACAGCTTACGGTTTACTGTCCAGTAAACATTTCGTATTAGAACGGAATAAAAAATAGGTGTGTGGTGGATTCGAATTGCGAATATTAGTTACCGCCCACACAAAATATAGAACACATTAATTGTGTAACTTGGTATATAAGCCAAATATAAACCAGCATTCGACGACAAGGAATCAGCATAAGCAGTAAAATGACCGAAACACGAAATGAAGGCGTGGGCTCACTGCTGATGAGGTTCACCCACGCTGATTGTAGTGTACAGTGATGCTGATAGGATTTAAACAACCACACGAGGATAATATCAAACCGAATAATGAAGAATAGCGGCTCGTGTATGCAATATTCACAATGATAGATTTTATTGTTCGTTTTGAATGAAAATACAGACCAGGCTGTTTTATATTTGATTGCATTTCCTCATTCGCACTTTTTACTAGCTGGCTTACATCATTATGAAAGTCTATCAGTGCTGGACAGTAATAAATCGTTACTCATTTAAAATTTCGATTAGTTTTATCGCATTTTGTAGTCATGGTATTCTCCGTAAGAATGCATTTCATAATGTTGGATACTAGGCGCCGATTATTTTACTTTCTTGATTAACGCGCTTTTAAATATAACAGCTTTTTGCATGGATGTACATGGGAACAAAAGCCTCCTTCCGGTAGATTTCAGTCTCTACCACTGTGTTATTACTCCTGTATATGTTCAAATCCAGAAAAGTGACATTGTTTCTAGATTGATGATCAAAATGAAGTAATTCATCTCGGTTAAACAATTAACGTAGTTTCGCAATATCAGAAGTGATATAAGTGATGCAAATATAATCGATATATCTTGCATACAATATAATGAGGCTATGTCCTTTGTAACAAATGAATGATCTTTAGCGACGTTGAACTTAATATTCTCAAACTGTTCTAAGAAGTCGTTTGTGCTGGTTATGTGAGCAGGTCTGTTTTGTAACAAAGACTTGATGAGTTAGTCGATATATTTTATCAGCTTCTCGGTTGCAGTGTTTGTACAGCTAACGATTGGTCTATAAGGGCAAGGCAGTTTTTTTTTCTTATGGGTATATACACCATATAGAATCTGCCTGGTTTGGGATCTTTAACGAACAATTTCGATAGCATTTCACGGTTAATAACTCTGAAACTCACAAATTTCTCAATCAGTTCTGCACATCTTTTGATGCTTATTCTAAATCCACAATTATTGCAGTTATATAAGTGGGCTGGTTTATTTGTCTCGTTGCTTCGGTAACGTAATCAGAATTGGAATAAACCACTGCCTCACCGCCTTTATCGCTTGGTTAAATGACAATGTGGTTCATGTTCGTTAGATCGTCTAGTGCTTTAAGCTGTTTTTTTGCATAAATCTGATGGATCAGTTTCTGAGCATTAAATGGAGACATATTTATTAAAGAATTTCTCACCGACAGAGTTAGAAGCATCGACATTTACAATTCTGTCTTCGTAGCTAGTTGCAATTTTGCGTATGCTATTTGCTAGTTCATGTCGGTTAAATTATCTGGGAGTGATAGCAAAATTAAGGCCCAAGTCAAGAACTTTCATTTGAAATTGATTCTTGATTATTTAGATGATCGTAGTCTTGGTGGGGTCGCTTGTAAACTATTTTGTTTGGGTACTACCAGTACAACATTAGCTCTTAAGGTAAAACTGTTTTATGATGGGTTATACATAATTTCTTGAGCTTATTCTTAATACTCGTTAGAAGTAGTGAATCATTGACTACACTAGAACGGTAAGTATTATCAACAAAAAATATAATAGCGTAGAAGTAAAAAAAGCAGTCATCCTATGATGACTGCTTTTTACGGATGACTAGGATGACTCATTCATCGATGGATGAAAGGAGTCATAGGGTGACTAGAATAGCTTTTTTCCTAGGATGACTCCTTTCATCGAAGGATGACTGCAGTCATCCTTCGATCTAGGATGACTGCAAAAAGCAATCATCCTAGTTCGAAAAAATTAACATGACAAAAAACGAAGCACATCGGATAATCCGATTATTTAGTAGACGTGAAAAACAGATAGAGCATCTAGGGATATTTACAAGCGCGTTAATCAAAAAAGTAAAATAATCGGCGCCTAGTATCCAACATTATGAAATGCATTCTTGCGGAGAATATCATGACTACAAAACGCGATAAAACTCATCGAAATTGTAAATGAGTAACGATTGATTACTGTCCAGCACTGAAAGACTTTCATAGTGATGTAAGCCAGCTAGTAAAAAGTGTGAATGAAGAAATGCAATCAAATATAAAACAGTCTGGTCTGTATTTTCGTTCAAAACGAACAATAAAATCTATATCATGCGTAGCAAATTACACATGAATTTAGAACGCTTAACACACTCAACACAACAGTGTAACGACTAAAGGTGAAAATGCTGCGAGGATATCAATGAAGGTACAACAATAGAAAGTACAGTAACGGGATTACGGTGCAATTATAAAACAACGTGTCAAACAGAAATGCGTTGTATATATTAGGTGAATGTTAAACCTGTCAAACACAGCATTTCGCCGAAACTAAAAATGAGTTAAATGATCGTCTTAATAAAATACGGCACCATGTAAAAATAAGAATGAAGGTGGATAGTGATGCATCACACATTATCACCCAAGATGAAGAACATAAGTTCAAATACCAAATAATTGAGGTAGTGACAAATGACAACGAGCGGAAAACGCAAGAACAAAAGAGGATTGGAAAGCTGTACACAGACAAGCATCATGGCCTAAATGATGACAAGAATATTTATTCGTGGTTTGATTTTGGATGATTTTACTTTGAAATGTTTTAAACATTTTGTTTGTTCATGTTTAGTATTAAACAGTTGACACTAATGTTAATGTGTTGTAGCTAAAAGACTGAAGAAGACCTTTTTGTTTGAAACCTATCAAATAAAGATTGTTTTATCATGCTATTTTATCAAACAAATTATATATATGATCAACGAACAGTATGCTCTATTTCACTTCTAGAGGACTACTTAGGCATTGAAATGATGGATTATTCGGCAACACTCTCAGTAGAATGAATTACCTAATGATCGTTTTCGGTTACCTGCGTGACAGTAAAAGAAGGCATTTCCGACGCGATACTTAAACGTCTGATGATTTCGCTCTCGAACCAGAACATTTGCTGTACAGATCATCTTTATCTACTTAGCATAGGTGGTTGCTGATTGTTCGCTTCATTGGTTGTATCGAAAACTGGATCACAGTCGAATTTAACTTTTATATGCCGAATCCAGTTTTGGATCGAACGAGTGAAACGAACAGTCAGCAACCACCTCTTACAAGTAGAAAAGAATGGTCTGCTCAGCAAATGTTCTGGTTCGAGAGTAAAAGCATTAGACGCTTAAGCAACGTGTCGAAATGCCTTCTTTTACTGTCACATGGGCAATTAAAACGACTAGTGAGTACCTCACACTTTTGATGTGTATTGCTGAATACTCCATCATTTCGATTCTAAAGTGGTCGTCTAGAACTAACGTAGAGCATGCACTTCGTTGATCGAAGACCGTTTCAATCCGCAACTACATTGAGTATATCTAATTTTTTGTTACAACTGCCCTAGGAAACCAAATGGTGTACTCGTAAATAAATCGCTATGTTTTCTCCGCCAGGAGGCGTAAACACCTTCCGGCATTATATATTTCCTCACCAGACTAAGAAATAAAACCGAATAATCATTGCAATATTCAAAGTTACTATGTATGCACAGTTATCATATGCGTGACGGCAAACTTTAACAACGGCTGACGCGTTTCGCTCTTACGAAGCTCAAGGGTACCGTGACCAAAATAATCATCCATAAACACCATAACACATGCTCAAACCGTGTTCAAAGCTCGAAAAATAAAATTATTCTTAATCTTAATCATCAGAGAGAATTTGCATGCGCTCAGTGGATGGCAGTGCGTATTGCGGTTTAACCATGCATCGGGCACTAAATTCTTTTTTAATAGAAATGCTGTTTTACAGGGACACATTAAAGTGTACAATTATATAAAATATAATTTGTTGTTACACCTGCCCTGATACACACACCGATGTACTTAAATTAATCACTATGTTTTTCTCACGAGGAGGCATAAACACCAGGCAGCATTCTATATATCTTCATCAGACCAAGAAATTGAAACGAAATATTCTTTCAATATTCAAAGTCACTACGTATGCCCAGTCATCCTATGTGTGACGGCAAACTTTAACAACGGCAGACGCGTTTCGCTGTTAAGTAGCTCATTAGTGCCGTGGCCAAAATAATCATTCGTAGACACCATAACACAAGCTCAAATAGTGTTCAAAACTCAAAAAATAGAACTATTCTTAATCTGAATCATCAGAGAGAATTTGGCATGCGCTTTTTATATGGCAGTGCGTATTGTAGTTTAATCATGTATCATGTATACTAATATAATCTAACGATCCCAAACTCACTCAAAACCAGTGGTCTGAACTACTAACTTGTTGTACTTCTAAAAATGCATATAGTTTTGAAAATGCTATGTATGATTAGATCAATGAGATTGCTATGGGCTCTCTACTAGGGCCAACTTTATCTAACATGTACATGACTCACTGGGAGAGCGATATATATGATCGGGTACCTGGACTTTTGTAGTGGTGGAGTTACGTTGATGACGTATTTTTGGTCTTAGAATTACAATTGGATTTTTCCTTATTGGACACAAATCTCAACTCTAAAGATGCATCCATACAGTGAGCATCACTATTCCTGATGACACAAATTCTGTAAGTTTTCTGACGCTGCAGTAGAGCAACATCACGAAAATATTCGCACTACCCACTACAGAAAGCCGGGCATATGTTGGCTTCTACCTAACTGGTCTTCTTACAGCAGCTACGCCTACAAAGTCTCTAGAGCAAGAGCACTACTGTATTGACCTACGCCAATTTGTTCTACACGCTGACGTAATTTCTTAACAACAAAGGGTCATTAATATACTTGTTTCAAGTGGCTATCTAGAATTGGCAATCAGAAGATCCCTTCAACTCTCACGTTTGATAAGAAGCGGAAGCAGACTGAACGTCACAGTTCAACAAAAAGGTTCGACTCGTTTTGTCCGCATTATTTACACTACCGATGCCGCTTGGAACCGTCTTCACCGTGATCTCGCTGCATCTATAGTTCTAGTTTATGTGCGCATATTTTACAAAATACATGTTTATTTAGCTGGATTGTTTAAACGAAAGCCCAATTCGGATAATTATACCGTTTACAGAATTAATTGTAACGTTTGTGAACAGTCATACGGAGTCTGGTGTCTCAAAAACTTTGTATACGTATACAACAACATAAATATTGTATAAGAAGAGGAGACACAAGTTCAGCTATATGTAATCTTGTTATGGATACTGATCACGATATTAATTGGGATAATGTGGAAAGCATTTGCTATGAAAACGACCTATCACGGAGAATCATCAAAAAGCTATCTGCATCGCTAACCAATCTAATCCAATGCATGGAAACAAGTCGAACTGGCAGCTAAAACTTCCAATAACTGGCCATATCACATAAAATTTTGTTTTTTTTTGTAATAAACACCGACATCACATGATAATATGACATATTATATTTCTTTCGTAGTCGCTTGTATAAATAGTGGTATTTTTTGTTTTTACTGTTTGCTTAAAAAAGACAGTGTGTTGAAAGCTTGCAATAATAAAGAAAACTTCTTTCATATAATGTCTATAAAACCATCATTAACTAATAAATTTATATATATTTATGTACATCTATAATTAAAGTTAACACGTTATTAAAGCAAAATTTTAGACGTTGTGCCCGATATAATTTTAACCACGTAGCAAGAATTCGAGAATAATGTGAAAAACATTTTTGATTACACTTACTAAGTTAAACATCATTTCTGACAATATCAAATTGATTATACAAAAACTAGTTTACTTTAGTACATTGATTTCAAATTTAATACACTATTATTATTTTTTGTTAAAAGGCAACTCGCTAAATAATCATCATTCTAATAAATATTATCTGTCTTAAATTACCGTGATTGGATGTCCCTCGATATTTTATCTAACTAAATTAAAATAATATGATCGGTTGGCTTTCAATTATGTCTACTACATCATGTACAAACTACTATCGGGTTCCCAAATATTATTAACACTTTTATAGACCACCGATTTTGTATTTATTAATGACCAATAAGTTAATTCTTTTACGCACTTGTACTTTGTAAAAGTAAAAAACGGTAATGCAAAAAAAAATAAAGCTGTATTTTTTACATGGATATTAAATTATAGTTATATATCATATTTATAATTTAATATATTAAATTATATTTATCTTAGTCAAAGCTCATTAAATCATTATAATATCATATTGTATAATATTCCAAACCAAAATTATATTTGGTTAAGTTTTAGTGTGCTAAAAGACTTAATTATAATTTTTTGATGTCAAGTTATTAGTGGACAATAACATATATATGTTTGACATGTTAGGTAAGTATATGCTATGCAGGCCTCTAAGTAATTATTATTTTATTTAAAATATACGTTATTTCTTACTAGACCACAAATCAATCAATGTATATCACGAATAGCGTAAAATGCCCAAATACAACGAAATGACTACTGAGATTGAAATATGAGTTTTCATTCCGGTGAGATTTTCTAGTGTTGATGGAATTAGTCAACAGGTATCCAATGTATTTTCGGTCATTGCCCGAAAATATAGAAAATATAGATGGATGCTACTATTAAGATATTAGCTCATTTAGAGCAACATTAAGTATGACCTTGTCATTCACAGTAAATATTTAAAGAAAATTTTTTGTCCATTCCTAAATAACCCTTGAATGATCTATTATACAATTTTCTATTGTTTAATCAATCCTTTCAAAGGGAAATTATTTATAATGGACTCAATTAACATGTTGTGTTTACAGTCTGACTAAACAGCATGACTGTGTGATTATTAATATACTAATCAGTTTATTAATATAATGAATTATTAATCTGTTCATTATTAATATAAGCGGGTAAAGCTTTTCTGGTCCGATTGCAGATTATTCGATAATGGTATCTAGATACGAAAATTTTCTGCGGAATAAGCATGCTTATATTATATTAATATAAAGTCCTCAACAACATCAGAAACATTATCATTCACTGCTGGGTTATAAAGTTAACCATCCTCATTTATTTCTTGTGGAAGCTATTGTTCTTGATCGGAAATGATACATATATTCATCAACTGATGATCGAATATCCGTTACAATTTTGAGCATTGATAACCACGATTATAAGCTTAGTAGGACAAAAAACACTAATTGATTTGGAATACAGAATAAATACTAGAAGCCCATGAGTAGATGAGTATGTGTTCCTTAAGGATTCGAAAGAAGAAAGTTGTAAATACTAAAACCGCGTTAAGTGATTACTCAACTATACAAACATGTGTGTACTTTTGAAATAGTAAATTTGAGAGTACTATTCGAAATAAGTCTAAATTCATGCTACAAAATAGGTATTTTTCTTTTTATTTTTAAATTAATTTTCACAGATTTATTACTTAATCATCAATAATAAATAAGTCAGTAAAATATTACTGAAATCATCAAATGTATTTGTGAATGATCGTTTTTAAATCATTGGGTTGTCAGAGAGTATATGCTAAGTTGAAATCGCAATCCAGTTTATCTACAGTCAACACTCAATAATAAAAATATATTAAAATATGATTTTCAAAACTTGTCTGTTTCTTGATAAAATCTAGTACATTTGCTCATAAATTAACTAATACTCATCAAAGAATATACTGTAAAACTGTCCTTGCTAAACACTCGTAATAAATAGTAAATTTAGACAATCGACTATGAAATGTTGAGAATAAAATTGATTTTACGATTTGATTAGTCAGTTGTGACAGTTAATTTACCAAATGTGGTTATGTCATTAATGAATCACAAAATTATCAATGGCGATAAAGATAGGAAGTAATATATAATTAACGAATAATGAATCTTTGAAAATTAATCTAGCGTAGAAAGGAATTCGTGATGACTAGCGAACAGATTCAACACAACATTGAATCTGGATTAATTTACCCTGATGAAGTGATATGTTTCCTTAGATGTTTTTTAGTAAACTGTCCTAAAAGTTACCCGACAGTTAAACATAATTTTTACATTTATAAATGTTGTGAAAATACCTTCGCTGTTATTTTCGTTGATAAAATGTGCAAACTTTCTCAAATATTGCAAAAACTTTTTGTTTAATCCTGTTTAATAAATTTAAGACTACAATCATAACAGCATTGGATACCGGTAAATTGCAAATTTCCTGGTTGAATTATATTCTCAATTTGATACATAAGGGACGAAATAATTTATGTTAACGCAAGGAATAAACTCATAATTACTTGCGTGGATGCATCTTATACAGTCGTTATTATGGTACCACACTGCGTTTTTTGTAGTTTTATCTATCTAATGATAAGATATATTCGATGACAATATTCTTCTATCGCAATAAAACTCGATTTAAACAAAAAGGTAAATTGTTCGGTCTACTTTTTCCTAATTTTGACTTTTGTTGCAATAAGCATACCATCAATCCAGCAGTAACGTTAGAATGAGTGTTAGTAACTTGATGATTCATAAATTAATAGAAATAGTGATGCGTTCATAAATAAAGTAAATTACTCATTTCTTAACAAGGAAAGACAATAAATAAAGAAATATCAGCATTGGCCACTTACAATACTACATTGTGCGATGGCATCTTTCTTATAATAATTATAAAAAATAAAAAATAAATAACAAATTAATTATTTACGTAATAGATGATTATATTAATTCAAAATTTGGTTTTTCATCATTATCATTATATCACAATGTCCCACATGACAAAAATAACGGCATGCATTTTATTATTTAAAATAGTTATTATGATAATTTAATATCTTAACGATAGGTTACTTTGTGATTGGAATAATTATTATATAAATCGCGCATGATTACTATTGCAGTAAATTTTTAATTATGCCTTGGATTTTTGTCTTGCCAGAAGTTTTGTCTGAAGAGCTCAACATCATTGACAAAAATTTACAAATAATTATTTTGTTAATTTGATTATCGGGAAAAAGCCAAGACATTACAGTATACATTGATTTATGTTTTGTTAGCTTTTGGCTTCTATCGATCAACCTAACACATTAGCAGGGATAATTAAATACTCAAATGGAAAACCATATCGCTAAATATTTAACAAGTACGAAAAACTTCATTACTCCTTGCGTTGTACTTAATATTGTTATATTAATTAAAGGAATTAATGCATAAATGCGTCTCATTCTAAGTAAAAAATGACATCTTGTCAATATCAGCTTATAATTGTGATAAATTAATTAACTTAAATTACATATATTCTCGATTATTAAAATTCGGTTTAGTAAAAAATATCGAATATCTTTATAAATTATCTATTGAATATAGATTACTGAAATTAAATTCATATATCGCGTAATTATATTAAAATGTATATTTAATACATTTACAACACTAATTTTTTAAATATTAATAAATACTAATGCATACTGATAAATATTATAAATAACATAAATATTATATTAATAAATACTAAATTATAGCGAATAGCTTACAATAAATTAATCACTGATAAATATCATTAATTAGCATAAGGTAATATATTTAGTTATTACAGGAACGAAGAAGAAGAAAATATCCTTTATTTGATTAAAATTCTATATTTCGATAACTCCTGCTATCATCATCAGGATTACCATAAAATGTTTTAAATAATAAAATGTTTTTTTATCAAATAAAGGATATATTCTGCTTCTTCGTTCATGTAATAACTATATATTTGAAATGGAAGAAAATATTATGGGTTTAGTATTTATTAGGTAATATATTTATTAAATAACATGATGTAATAGCATTCTTTATAATAAAAATTCAATGTCAACAAACATTATACAAATATAATAAACTAATATATATAATTAGCTCTATCTAATAAGCTGTTATATAATACGCTAATAATATAATAAGCTGATTTTATATGAGCATATTAGATAGAGCTTATTGTATATGAGCTTTTTATACTTTTATATAATATAAATGCCTATATTTTATATTTTTGTGATATATGTTCATATATATTATATTTCATGTAATATAAAGTATATTTCATATAATTCATATATATATTAAATTTCATATAGTATATAGGCATATCTTAAAGAGATTCTACAATAAGTATATAATAATATGGAATCAAAATTATATAGAGAATATATAATATTGTATACTATATATAATGTATAATATCCTAAATATAGAGAATAAAAGCTAATTTTTGATTAGTACACACTGCTTATTGCCTATGTTAATTATTACATTTAGAACCGACTAGGTTTAAATATTCGTGGCATAAATGTTTTAAACCTTCCTTTATTTGTTGTATTGTATATTTTATAATTTTATTACGTGAATCCACTCCCTGTGGGTTTACGTCAATTTAGGAATCTTTAAATACGTACTCTGACATACATTTACATTATTGATTTTTTCTCATTGAAAAGTATTTTTAACGGTTCCTTAAGCATTTCCCGTTTTTCTCAAGAAAAAGAAAGGAAAGGGTGAGACAATGTTGATATTCGATTTAATGTAATTTTGAGCATTATTACTTTTTTAGCAAATCAGATCAGATAACTGAGTCTACATATTTTATACTATATATAAATTAAAACAAAGATAAATAATCGTAAATAATGAATAATTATATAAGATGTTACACAATTTATATTTATATAACGATAAAATTTATAATTAAAATTAAAAATTATATATTATAAATATCATTTGAATTTCCTTCCAGAAAAATCGGACTGTTGACAAGGGAAAAATAACTAAAAAAGCTTTAATCTAAATTCGAAGGTTCTACATATAATGAATCTAGGCATAATAGAATTTTTTGTAAATTCGGTTTCTAGTCTAATCTAATATATGGATATTTTCATTTTTTGAAGTTTCTGATATATGCACACTATTTTATCTATAGATTATGTTCATGCATATATTATTGAGATTATATAATAAGCATTTTATTATATAAAATCAAAATTATTTTAAGCTAAAATTGTTTGACGTTACCCGATTGCAAAAAATTACGAGTTGTCTAATCAGAATGATGTCAGTACTCAATGAGTAATTAAGAGTAAAGATTATTTTGAACTATTAGTGTGAATACAGTTCTCATTTTATTTGAGAGTTAAAGCTATTAGGTCCGACAAGTTGCAAGCTTTGACTAATTCAAAAAATACCAGAATATTGCAACGATAAGTATTTTGTAATATCACGCAAAGTTCCAATGTTGCTTGCTATATTTAAACAATAAAGAAAGAAACTTAGAAAATGAAAGAAATAAAAATAAACGAACAGCAATATTGTGCAGTTTCCAAAGAGAAACTGCACACTATTGTTGACCGTGCAGCCTATCATATTGATATTTTGTTAACCTGTATTCTTTAAATAGAAACTGCAAGCAAAAATTAAATTATAAAAAAAGTATTTTAATTTAATAAATTCAATACAATAAATAGTAATTTATTGTATACAATAAATTTATACTTTAGCTCAACTATCAACTGAAGTAATCTGTACTAAGTACTTATATATAATCTAAGAGATAATATATATAGGAAATGGTGTGGCTTGATAGGCTGGAATTTGATTCACGACTTTCAGGCACAATGTCATTTCTAGACGACCAATTTAGCAATGAAATGTTGTAGTCTCGGCAACACTCATCAGTAGAATAAAGTACCTACTGGTTATTTCGGCTGCCTGTGTGATATTATGAATGAAAACATTTCCGACAATGTGTGTTGGAAAACCTGTGCGACATTGAGTGTTGCTCAATTAAGCAAAGTGTCGGAAACGCCTTCATTCACAATGTTACACAGGCAACCGATACAGTAAGTACTTCATTCTACTGATGAGTGTTGCCAAGTACTCCATAATTTCAGTGCTAAAGTGGTCGTCTAGAAGTGACATGATGACTGAAAGTCGTGAATCACAAAGTCCAGTCTATCAAGCAACACCATTTAGTATAAATGCCGTATTTCATAAGAAATCCTGGACCGTTGTCTACTCAGCACATCCGTGCACTACTATTACATATGAGGTATATAAGGTATATCTCCCATATATATCAAAATAAGTAGGTATATAAAATTTAACCAATCTTTCTTAAAGCTTGGTTATATTTTAAATTTTATAATGTAAATTTTATTATAAATTATAAATTTTATTCTTTAAATTTTATATACTTACCTATTTTAAAATATTTATGAATCCGACAGAAACAAGGATCCAAAGCTGTGTTTAATAACTAAAATTTATAATAAAATTTACATTATAAAATTTAAAATTTTACCTAGCTTCAAGAAAGATTGGTTAAATTTTATATACCTACTTATTTTGATATATATGGGAGATATATCTTATATACCTTATATATAATAGTAGTGCACGGATGTACTGAGTAGACAACGGTCCAGGATTTCTTACAAAATACGGCATTTATACTAAATGGTGTTGCTTGATAGACTGGACTTCGATTCACGACTTTCAGTCACCATGTCACTTCTAGACGACCACTTCAGCATCGAAATGATGAGTACCCGGCAACACTCATCAGTAGAATGAGGTACACACTGGTCGTTTCGGTTGCCTGTGTGACATTGTGAATAAAGGCGTTTCCGACACTTTGCTTAATTGAGCAACACTCAATGTCGCACAGGTTTTCCAACACACATTGTCGGAAATGTTTTCATTCATAATATCACACGGGCAGCCGAAAAATCAAGTAGGTACTTTATTCTACTGATGAGTGTTGCCGAGACTTCATCATTTCGGTGCTAAAGTGGTCGTCTAGAAATGACATTGTGCCTGAAAGTCGTGAATCAAATTCCAGTCTATCAAGCCACACCATTTTCTATATATATTATCTCTTAGATTTTTTCATTCTAAAAATGTAACAAATAATCTGAAAAAATCTAATTCTGACTGAAGAAATGTAAGAGATAAAAATATAAATAATATTTACTAAAATCACCGAAACTTTTAAAGGAAAGATAAAAAGTGTTTATTTAATGTTGTTAACAAATACGTGTGATTATATAAATAATGGTTCCAAAAGAATCACAACTGGCAATTACTCTCGAAATCAATTATATTTACATTTGGGATAAATACATATTATTACTTATTCGATGAAATGTGAAGGTATTTATATATGAACGTGAATTGTAAATTATCGGGTGTACCTTTTTTCAATCTTCCGGACATCGATGTTTAATACGTTTGTGTAATTTTAGTAAAGCTCCTTAATTGTTGTTGCTATCATTTGAAAACTATAATTTACATAAAAGATAGTTCATTTAAATGATTTTTTAGCCTACGAATTCTGCTGATAAATCTTAACGCATCAACAGAATGCGTGGTTCGTTTTTTTAAGGATTACACATTTCAGCAAAATTATATTTAATTCAGAAGTTCATTATTTTATCGTTATCTAATTCAATTTGCACTGTTTATATATGTCCTTATAAGTAGCGTTGAGCAACTTTAATTAAATTTAGTAAACATAATATACATCGAATACATGGCTCTTTATTCTTAGGTGTGCGTGTTGAAAAATCGAAACAATCAAATGTGCGTATTAAAATAGCAATACAATTAAATAAACAATTATTTATATGTCGTTCTTGTATTTAAAAGAACAACAAAATAATTGAATTAAGCCGACTTTTTTAAATCCCAAAATTTATAACATTTGACCATATTAGACACAACTTTTCTTCAGCGTTATCTCTGAAATATGACAAAAATAAGTAAGGATTTTATTAAATAACTAAACATAAGGATAAACATAAACAGAGAAAACAGAAAGCAAAAGAACTAGACGAAAACAAATCAATAATGACATTGTTAGTCTTCCTACATGACTCACGGCCGTAGGTCCAGGGGGATCTGAGCCCTCCAACCGATCCAACACGCCGCATTTCGACTGAACCACCCAGGGTCTTTCACCCTCCGAAGAATCCAATCGAGACGGACTATGCTGGGTAAACGCGAGACGAGGAGCTTAAGAAATCTAAGCATTTGCTCTGGGGACATCCTCTAGAAAAGAAGACTAATCCCGAGATAGCCTAAGTGCTTCAGAGGGGCACCTGGGTTTACTCGTTCAATGACAGATGTTGAGCCCGTTTCAGGACCCACCTAGCTTTCTTCAGGATACGTTTGAATATATCCAGGTCAGCTTTAGCCGACCAGTTCACCGTGACGGTGAACCCCAGGTATTTTACTCGACTTGTAAAGGTGGGGAGTGGTTCAGAGGCAAAGCGCAGAGAGTGCTAATCTCTTAATTTTTTTGCTTTGTTGCAGGGGAGCCATGAAAGACAACCACCTGCGATTTCGCGGAGTTTAAAATAAGATTGGACAGTGGAAGCTGGTGTTTTAATCTTAAGAAGAACCGACTGATGATTGAGATTACGTCTTTACATCTGCGTCCAGTGAACAGGGCTGTGGTGTCATCGATAAAAATTATATTTCAAAGGAGAATCGCATAATACACCATTATCGTTGCTTGATTCGGCCTTTTCATAGTTATACGTGGTTTCATTATGATGAACAATAAATTAATCATTATCCCAATTGTTACTGTATTCTTCAATGTGCAAATTAAAGATTTAAAGTTAAACAATAACAAGTTTTCATTATATGATTTTGTAATCGGTTAGGTTATCATAAATTGTTTATGTCTTTGTTAAGAATAAGAAATATAATTGAATCATATTAATATTCACATCTAGAAAGCATTTAGGTTTGAATGTTAATTTGGTCAATTTCATTGACATTATGATAATTGTAAGCTATATGGAAAATATGACATATTCAAATTTTTAGATACTTGTTTGTTAAGTGCAAACACAATATAAACATGTTAAATATACAATTACTAATAACGAAATCTTTAATATTACTATATGTGAGTTCTTAAGAAAATCTTTATTTATTAATATATGTAATCATTTGTTATTTCTGTTCGTCATTTTGAAAGTTCAATAAGTACGAATATATAGTAAAACTTTGATATTTAAACGAATAAAGTATACAAATATCATTTCAAGGCTAAATCAATAATTTTATTTTAAATTTGAATTGATTTTTGAAAATCTCATTTGCAGACTGGCTTAACATTTCGACGTCCGGTCAAGTGGTGATAAATTGTCACTCTACTGTCAGGACTGCTTTACTGAAATCGATATATTTTCTAGACTAGATATATATTTTTTAGAGGCAACATATCATATGTAGTTATTAATGCTGTTGAGATTGACTGGTAAGAAGCAAAGATCAAAACTTGTGTCTCTCTTAATATTAAATGATAGTTTTAAATTTTCAATTTTTAAAATATAATTGTTGAAAATTGCATGTTTTTTAACTTAAACATTAAATGTGAATATTTTTAAAATGATGATTAAATTATAAAACCTAGAAACGATGAATTTTACCACCATACAAACAATACATATCAGGTTTAAGTTTGCTGTTTCGATGGATGTTGCTATCATAAGAATAACCATCAAATGATATTTGGGCACGAATACGGTAGCAGTTATCAAAAACTATGAAAATGGAATGTTTCAATCAACTGATTTTGTTGTTTTTTTGCATAAACGATAATTTAATGTTTGTGTTGTAGCGGTAAATCATTAGATAAGTAATATCTGCCAGATTTATAGTAACAAATATTTTTACTATACATTTTTGTTGAGTTAATTATTCATTATTTATTATTTATTAGTAAATTATTTATTAATAAATTATTAATAAATAATTATAACTAATATTTTTATTTACATTTATTATTAATTATTAGTAATTTACCTATGATTTAATCTTATCAGTAAATAAAACTTTTCAACCTCAAAAATATACTAACTAACGTATAACTTATAATTAAAAGTATAATTTGACTTTTATTTTAAATTTTAATTTTGTATTTTAACTTGATATAAATTATATAAAATCTTATAAACATTATTTATTATTTATAATTATTTATTATTCAATTATTAAATTTTAATTTAGCATCATTATTTTTTTAATTTTATAACTATATTAAATACATAAACTTAGCTGATTTGAATCATTGTAAAGTGAAGGATTAAATTTAATAGTAAAAGACATTGTAAATATTTTGTATAGCACCACATATGCAGATAATTTTCACAGATAGAGGCTAGAAGTCTTAACATTTGGTATACATATATCAAGTATTTATCAATGCACCACTAATTTTTTAGAAAAGTACTTATTACTGTTTAAACCTTCTACTGTTCGCCTTCAAAATGACTATATTTAAATCGATCGTAGTACTGATATGTAAATTTTAAGGCTCAATATTTGTTGAGGGTTTACAAAACATTCTGAAGTTGCATTTCTCGATGTAACCATACCTTGAAAAAATTTCTCTTAAAATGTGCGCGTGTTTAAAATCATGTTTCCAAGAACTGCTTTTCTAGTACGTCATTCATGTAGATGCTATCTGTACAAGTCATATCAGTAACTGAGTCTACGTATTATATATTATATATAAATTTAGAATAAAGATAATTAATTATAAATAATAAATAATAATAAGATTTCTGTAAATAATCCCATCGATATTTTAAATATAACGATTCCATACAATTCTTATTTAAACAACTTTTCATATCAAATTTTCTGTAACTAACTACCATCGTCGGGCTAAGAATCTAAAAATTGCTGAATAATTCCTAAACAAAATTCCTGAACCTTATTTAAGATCTCTTCTTTCCGTGCCTACAAGCAATTTTCATTACTTTTGGAGCTGAAAAGCACCCCGATCTAAAAATAGATCAGATACCAGTCTTCAAAAACCTTAGATCAAACACTTCATCAACATCAATCAGCGATATGTCGAACAACTCAACAAATGCGGCCATGCAGACAATGTATCAACAGATACAGAGTCTAAAACATCAGATCAACGAGTTTAAGAAAAAATGGCCAGAAATATCAACCGATGATGACAATAGAGCAACCGACAGGCTTTGTTGTTTCAAAGATTTACGAAATCGTAGCCAAAATATCGGCGGTCTTGGTGAACAATAAATTCAAACCTAGGAATACTCATGAACTTGCAGCTTATGAACAAATACTAAAGACGATGCCTAAGGATATAATCCCTGAACTGGTCAACGAAGAACGGTTTTAACTTCTCCTGAAGAGGATTATAACTATGCATATAGATGTAGCCTTCGGGTGGCACACGGTTGTTCCACAGCTTCTCAGAGTAAACGGACGAAGAGTCGAATTTGCCAGATGAGTAGGACTAGACCTAAACAAACAGCAAACGACTTTATATATTCCGTAACCTAACCTAATTACCGCATCATTTTCTATGTCAAGACAGGAGATACATGGGAAGAAGGGACAGCGAAATAAATGAAGGTGTCTTTACTGCAAGTGTATTTTTATTTAAAAAATGAATCTTTTTTCTTTTTTTTGATCTGCTTGGAGTTGTTTTTTTATAAGACTCCTAGCTTCAATTGGGTTCATAAAAAAGTAAGTTGGTAATAAGACTTTTGTGAGATTAGGGTCTTATCTAGACCAACCTGCACACATATAGGGGTTAAAGTTGTCAATTGAAACTTATGAACTGTGACCAACTATGTCTAGTGAGAGTATCAAGCTTATCTGATGTAAACTCTCATAGGGTTCTTTACGTGGTCATACTTAGCCAATAAATCGAACTAAGAGAATTTTATATTGAAAAATTGTTTTAACAGTGAAGAACATCAAATGTTTTTGCACTTTAAAAAGATTTAGCCAAAAATCCTGGCTTTGATTTTCATCAAACTAGGAATATACAGTTAGATGTTCTTCTACTACTATACTACTTAGAGACTGACATTAATTTGCAGTACTTCTTTAAACTTCTACTTTCACAACATGAAATAGTAATTTGTTTGATATTAATGATTACAACAATCTTATATCTTGCCACGCCTGCTACTGAAAAAAGCATGAAAGCACAACCAGTTTCCAGCGTAAAATACGGGAGGCGTTAAAGCAACTACAAATAGCCAACGCTTAGCTTTCATAACAGGTATTTTTTCATTTTTTTGGACTACCAGCAGCAGCTCTGGCTGACAAACAGCCGGAGCTGCTGTTCCGCATTAGATTCGGGAATTAGATTATCCTGACGATGGTATCAGTCAGTTACCGAAACTGTGCTGTGAAAACTTGTTTAAATAAGAATTTTTTCTGAATTCATTATATACAAAATTTATACAACTAATATTTATTAAAAAATATTGAAATTTAAAATAAAAATCAATTTTTATGAATTGACTAATAAATAATAGTTACGGTGTATCCGAATAAGGAATAGTGGTCATCAGGAAGAACTGTCATGTTATGAAGTGTGGATTTTCCTATTCGAACAAATTATTTGCCAAAACCATTTTTAGATATTCTAAAACCAACCCAACATTTTATTTGTTTTTATAACCAAACTTTTATATCTATATATTATTCGTTGTAGGGGTAGGATGATGAATTTTGTTAAATTTGCGAAAAGGCTGAGGCAGTAATCGATTTTAGGGAAGAGAAGCGATGAAAGAAGAGACATACAAGAACGGAAGTCGATAAGGGGGCGGATACGGCGGATATCACGGAGAATTAAGCTAGACGAGTGGGCCTTATTGCGAACGAAGGGTTTAAGGGAAAGATGATCATCGAAATGGAAGCCTAGGCAAGTGAGATTGCGTACTATTTGGATAATCGGTAAGGCAAAAAATACAGGGGGAGGAGATATGTTTGGTTTACGGGGGAAGATCCACATCATTTTGGACTTGTCGGGGTTTAGAACGAGATGGATATTGGAAATACGTTTGTTGATAGAAGAAAGACAGTTGGAGGTAGAAATGCGATATCGTGTATGCGATGTGGGGGTGCATGATCATAGATGAGGATGCTATCGGCGTATTGCATGACGTTAAAGGAGTAAGGTTTGATAAACGGAGAGAGATCGCCAAGCAGAAGAGAGAAAATCAGGGGACCTGGGACAGAACCTTGTGGAACCCCGCAAAAAATAGGGAGGGAAGGATGATGAATTAGAACAGACGCGAAATGAACGGTCGGATAGATATGAGGAAAACCATGCAACGAAGGAGGAAGAAAAGCCGTAATCATAACGAAGGCGAGAAAGGAGGACGGAGTGGTCGACAATGTGTAAGCCGGAGGAGAGGTCGAGGAAGATGAGAACACTATATAGAGCCTTGTCTCGAGAAATGAGTAAGTCGTTGTAAACTTTAATGTAGGCGATTTATGTGGAGTGATGATAGCGAAAAGCGGATTTGAAAGGAGGGTACAGATTGGATGAGAGATAAGCGTTGATCTGTATTAAGATGAGGCGTTCTAAGAGCTTAGAAAGAGTAGGGAGTAGTGAAATGGGCGTTTTAAGAGCTTGTTAAGAGTAGTGAAATGGTTTTTTTTAATGATTTTGAAAAAAACTGATATTATTACATATTATGTAAAATGATTTTACTTGTTCTCTTAATCATACATTAATTTCATTAATGTTATATTTTCCAGAGTTTCCTAGTTTCGGTCGATTAACAGTTTCTTTTAAATTAATCTTGTTAAATATCAAATCAATTAATGAATCTACGTATTTTGTACAATACATAAACTTAAAATATATAAATATCATAATATTCTTTTTGTAATCCGGTATTTTAAATTAAGATCTTTATAATTCAGATTATCCTCAGGAGAAACTACTACGTTATCATATTCCAGCGCATATTCCTAGGTCCAACATAACAGCCGGTCAAATACATGTCATTGATGTATTTCCTCTGATGTACTTTGATAATATAGAGAATTGTTATACTAAAACAGTACAGTATTATTTCCTACGCGTTCATAAAAACATTTTCAACTAAGAATTTAAATTTGTCTTTCATAATATTTTTACGATTTGTATATTTGATAACTTCTTGAATAATTTTATTTATGGCACCATAGTTTAAAGCATATATTAATTAAATCATTTAAATGATTTTGAAGAAAACTACTATTGATTGATCTTACTAATGCAATATATACAACCTCTAACTGAGTGGGAGAGGCTCCTAATGTTGGAATGAGCCTTAGCAGATGAAGTCGGCTACTGCATTTTCTGACGACCTCATCAATATGAAGAGACCAAGACAGGTTGGCGGTAAAATAACGCCTAGTATTCGAAGACTAATATTATAGTAAAATAACGCCTAGTATTCGAAGACTAATATTATTGTAAAATAATGCCTAGTATTCGAAGACTAATACTATAGTAAAATAACGCCTAGTATTCGAAGATTATTACAAATTATGGTAATTAGTAAAATTTTATCATATAATGTGATATATTTATTGTTATATTCAAAATTGCAATGTTTTATATTGTTATTTAATAGTGGCTTTAAAATACGTTTGTCAATGTAAATAATCAAATGCATTTAAGAATCGAAAAAAATTGATAATGCATCATATTTAATATTATTTGATATGTATGATTGCTAAAGCAAATTTTATCTTGTAAATTTAAAGATGTCATCTTTACAATCTAAGTTAATAATTGTTTTAGTAAATGTCGATTTGGTGTTTATATCTAGATAAATACTTTTTTTTATCATCAATAATATTTTTTAATTAGGCTGTCAGAATACTTTTTCACAAATCGAATAAAAATTATTGGCGTTAAATACACACATATATCATCAATGTATCGAAACATATATTTCATATATTTATTTAGTTAAGATTTAGTTTTTACACAGTTATGAACAAATTCGTATTCTATAAAGCTTAAAAACAAGTCAGCTATAATTGGGCTACTATTACCTTCCATCGAAACACCCTTTATTTGTTTAAATACACATGCCCATACTTTTAAATATTTTGATTTATCAATCTACTAATTCAATTTTATCCATATATTTATATTTACTTGATGGTTTAATTTTTGTTAGATATGCATTGTAACTATTACAACATATGTTTTTTAGTAAATATTTTTTAATAATAATCCAAAATTGTACAATTACATTGATAAAATCAATCAAACATTATAATTATCATTGATAAGCCTTATAGTCATATACTTTTATAATATTTTTAATGTCATCGTTACTTATCGCTTTCAATCTCAAATTATTTTAATAAATTTTCGTCCTAATGTACGTAACAGCTTATACCTTATTTTAGGAATATATTTACTTATATCTGATCCTATTATTTTTTTTAGTTTAGTATTATTTTATAGTTCACCTATATTTATGTTAACTATACATTTATCAATGAAGTTTATGCTTAGTGTATACTTTTTCTTATTATTAACATTTATTGTACGATTATAGTATTTTGTATTACAATAACTGTCTATTATACAACTTAATTTATCACAGTCTTTAATTAATATTTGATTTATTGAACAAATGATATCTTAAAAAAACTTCTTATATTTACATAAAGATCTTTCAGCTTATTATCTCTTAAAAGTTGTTTTAATATTTCTAAATGTTCATAAATAAATATCATCTTAACATTTTAATACTTCTAATTGTTCAGAAATAAATATCATTTTATCATTTCCATCTATAACGTATATTGTATCTTATAACATAGATTACCCCTTATAACATAGATAATATCTGCTAAATCTAAATTTGTATAAAGCGTAATAAAATCGTATTTATATTCTGAAAATTTATTCCTTTTGTGCCTTCTAAAAATTCTTTTGTAGAATAAATACTGAAATAGTGTTTTATACAAGTATTAATTTCGATTATTTTTACAATATTTTTAAAGTGTGTTTTAACTTTTGGATTTTTATGTAATTTTGAATTCCAATATAATATAGGTATAGTTTTATTATATGATCCAATTTTTTACCCTTCTTATCCATTACATAACAATGACTCATAATAATTATTTCTAAACTCAAATCACTACATTCATATGTTGTGTTTATATTTAAATCATTATAATTAACCTCTTTCATTAGTATATCATAATAAAGCTTTTTGCATATGAAGACAAAGTTATTACTAGCTTTATCAATAGTTGTTATTATATAGTTATGCTTTAATTTAGTAAGTTCTTTATACATATCTTTATTAATTTTATCTTTCCTTTTATGATTGTTTGTTATTGTAATTTTCTTTTTAATTTTATCAAAAATAAAATCTTTCCAAATTTTAATCTTTATTTTTCTGATGATGATAACAGTTGCCATTGAAATATTGAATAATTCGTTTTGTCTTTGATTTGATTTTCCTTTGTTCCTATAAATTAACATATACTAAATTCAAGGAAATGGACAACTTAATCTATCATAGTCGTTAATTAATCTTTGATTTATTGTACAAATTACATTTATAGAAAACCTTGTTATATTTACAAAAAAATCTTTTAGCTCATCTCCAAAAAGTTGTTTTAATATTTCTAATTGTTCATTTATATACATATCTTTTTTAATATTTTTAACTCTATTTTTCCTATTCCTTTTATCACCATGACTTCTTGGTTTGCGTTTTAACCGGATTATTATAATAGAGTTGTTTATTATTTACTATACTACTGCTGTCAATTCCTTGTACCACGTCATTTAATCCAAATGGGTACATTGAATTGAGTTTTTGTGCCATCTCCTATACATTGGTAGTTTTGGAATTTTTATTGCGACTATGCAGCGTTTTGATTTTTTTATTTATAAGATACACATTTAAAAGTTCTACAATTGAATTTTTTTATTTTACCAAAATAATTTTACATTTGAATGGAACGTATAAACCAAATTCACTCTATGACAATGAAAACAAAATCGATTCCTTGTTTATTTCGCATCGTTTTCAATTTTGCAAACTATTAGCAAACAATATTAACAGTCTGTCAACAGTATTAGACATACACATCGATCGAATATGCAACCCAATTAGAAGATCAACAGCGTTCAAAAACTTTGAACAAATCTGGAATGCGAACGATTGACTGAAAATACTCAGTGAAAGGCAGTGATGGCTTAAACTGCTGCTTAATCATAGGAAATATATATTTAAACACGCAGTCTTCGTTTTGTTCAGATTGCTTATCGTTTTCACTAGTGGGCTTGTGTATATTTCTGAATTTGTACAATAATATCAATTCCTTGGCAATGTCGTGCAGGCAATCCTTTTCGCACTGCCAATTAACTTTAAGAGCAAGTCTGCATAGAAAGTACGGTATACATGATAACTGCGGAGTGTAGCCTGGAATTAGATCAGGTAACGTTACCAATAGTAAATCATAAGGCAACTGCTGGAAATGCTGTATTTCATCGTCTGAACGGTTTATTGAAGAACAAGTTTGCATACTACTAGTATTGTTATCGTTCAATAAGTCAAGCTGAATGGAGAAATAGTCATCTAGCATCAATTGATGGTTGAAAAGAATGCTCATGATGTGCTTGCAACTTTCTTCAATATTTGAAGTATAGGAATTAAGTTTGTCTGCTAAAAGATCTGTAAGCTGACGATCATTGGCTAGCACATGCTGCAATATTCCAGATATTCGAAGACCACACTTGACAACATTGTTGATACCAACGTGTTTGCTGATCTCGATAGTAGTAGCGTTACAAATAACATCGGTTGGTGAACAAGAAGAACAGTGTATAACAATCCTATTAAAGTTCCCAAATCGGCTTAGAATAATCTGATAAAACATTTCAGAGCATATTAACGCAAAGTTTCCGAATAGTAATTCATTCTGTAGCTGTACAAGGATGCTCTTATCATTTACCATTCCTACGTAGACAAGCTGCTTAAAAAGTTTAATACAATGTGAATTAACTGTAAGCTGTGAACGTAACTCATTTAATGACAGTAGATTACATTCACGCCATTCCCTTTTTAAATCTAGATCACGTCCAGAAGACAACAATGTACATACTGTATCGTTGAGCGAATGAAACGCATCGAGATCGTCGCTGACATTATTTTCATTAATTGCAACTGTAGATGCAAGCAATGAAGATGCCGCTATTGTAGTAGAAAATAGTAGTTGCTTCTGCATGGGATCAGTTCGGGATCGAAAAACATGTGACTGTGATTTATTAGCAGCTGTAACAACATTATTATTTGAACTAACAGTAATTAAAGAAGAAGTTGAATGTTGCTTTTTAATAGAAGACACAAGTTCATCGCACGGTTTATGACTAATATACTTTGACTCGATGAGATTGACTACAGCGAAAACCAGACGGTCATGGAATAGAAACTTTACCACTTTCTTACTTGGATGAACGTTTACATCGAGAGTACTAGCAGGAAGGCTTAAGCTTAGATAAATAAAATCAGCCAGATATTTTAAAGAATTTTGCAGGTCTGGGCATTCGACTAAACGATTATTAATGAATATAATGATCGTCGACGTCGTTGAATCTTTCGATCGACGGACACTCAGTTTCGAGTTATTATACGATTTCATTGATTGCATTTGTTTTGACGAAGATAATATCCGAGCAATTATGATAAGTTAAAATTGTGTTAGAGTTAATATATATTAATATAAGTTAATATAATATATATATTATAATTGTGTTAAATATATATGTCAGAATATTGGGAAGACAATACACACTTTAAAAGACAGTTTAATACTTAGGCGAAACCATGTCAAAATTATGAAAAATCTGACAGGATAGAAGATCACATGATAAAAAATGGTGACGAACATGATTTAAAAAACAAAATTATTGTTCAGCAAATATCAGAAGATAAACAATGGAAAATAATAAAGCACGAATAGATTAGACGATTGTGCTCAGATATAAATCCGAATCTAAATGTCGACCACATCTAGCGATTGTAAGGAACCATAAAGTGTCAACTTAAGATTTTTTCAATTTATGCGTTTGTGCATTTTGGACTAGCTATTTAATGCTTGCTATGCTTTTAGATTATTATTGAAGGCGCACAAACGCGACAAAACATTAAATCAATATTTTCATTATTGTTCCGTAGTTGTGAAAAGACTATGGTCCTCCTCTGCATTCAGTTGGGGAGGTATCCGGCACTGATGAGTCAAAATAATGACGAAACGGTACTTGATATCGTTTTGTCGATTCTTTCGTGGCTGCCACATCATACAAACAGAAAAAATGCAAACGGAAATCTCTCATTTTCTTGTAAAATACAAATAAGTTGGCAGATAAATAGAGAGAATGCGCTGGCATTAGCCAGTGCTCTTAGCTAATGATCCTTTTGGTGAAGCATGTACCTAGTTTGCTAGAAATTTTCTAGCTCTAAGTACCTTTGACATACTCGTGCCGTCTGCCGGTCCTCCTCTGCATCCAGTAGTGGGAGGTATCTGGCACTGATGAGTCAAAATAATGACGAAACGGTACCTGGTATCGTTTTGTCGATTCTTTTGTGGCTACCACATCATACAGACAAGTCATAATAGGCAATAATCCCAAATAAAAAAAACATGTTTAATTTGTTCCAGTCAACAATATCAAAACTAAAGAAACAGTGGTGTACTGCAAAATTTACTGAACAATTACTCAAAAGCGATCGAACGCTCAAAAAAAACTTGAAATTACAATTATACGTCTATAACTATCAATTTATAAATTCTTATAATTGACGTTTATGCCCTTTAGGGCTCGAAAAATACCAAAATTATTATAAATCGCACTACGCCGGTGTTTGCACGATCTAAAACAGCAAAAACGGCTAATCAAGGTAGAAGTAGTTCGCTACCTCATATAAAGCGAGCAAATAAATTTAAATTCAGTCGATCATTAAGTCTAGAAGATCTACCTGATAAAGAAGATTTAATGAAATTTGAAAGAGCTAGAGCTGTACATAAGTACAGAATTATGGAAGCAATAGGCTTACCAATTTCCGATGTCAAGGATTATTTATTTTGGACAGAAAGAACGGTCTTTGATGCTAGCTGGCACAAAGAAGTTGTATTTTATTAAGAGGTTGGTATTTTCAAAGAAACCTTTATTGTCATGTTAATAAGACATAAAATTAATGAGAGATCTGTAACGCCAGGAGTGCTATTTGATCAAATTAAAAATACAGACTGTGATTGTGCCCTAATTGTGGGCGAGGCTAGATTGACGACTGTATCAATCTAGCCTCAATAATAACATACAATAATATATATGTTAGTTGAAAACAGATTGAACATAACTCATTTTATTGAAAGAACATATTTGACATATTTTGGGGTCAAGCTGGAAATTAGATTGAAAATTTAGCGCCACATATTATCTGCAAACAATGTACAGAACATTGGCAACAATGGATTAAAATTTGTTCAACAAAGCACTGAAATTATTAATAACGATATTTCTCCAGGTTATCACAAATAATCACATTGCAATATGAGAAGATTTAATCACTTTAGATTTTAACAACATTGATTCCGTTAATGGCAATATGAATATGTTAATGGCATATTAATTCAATATGGATTAAAGAAATCTTCTTACATGTTGTATGTTTTAAATATTATAATAGACAGCCAGTGGATTAAAATTCGACTTATATGGCTTGCATATACAGAGATGAGAGTGACCCAGAGAATTTTAAAACACCAGAAAATTCCGAGTCAAAAGCAGAGCCAGTCGTGAAGAAGTTTGAACTTTATATTATTATAGGAGTTCTTAAATTAATTACAGTTAAAAATAAATTACCCGAATCAGATGTTTCTGATGCTTCATCCCTTTCATCCAATTATCAGGATTTTATTGATACTAAGAAATTGGAACCGTGGAAGGGGCTGTTGCATATAGAAAAGAAATCCGTAATAGGACTGGAAGATTCAGTCGATAAGATGGATTGGCAGATTATGGAAATGAACAAGGTAACAAGGCAACAAGTAAAATTTAGATTAACTTCACCAAGAGGAGTCTTTTGGGATGATAAAACCCATAATTATCATATAAGGTGTAGCTTGACGAAAAGAGCACACCTACGAAATACCACCTTTATACTGAGTCAAACAGTAAGCTTGGTAAGCGGTTTAAAAGTAGTAGAATTGAATATTTAATTTAATAATTTTACATATGTTAGAGGAGACAGCCATAACGCATGCTTTAATGGGAGGAGTGCCAGATACTAAAAGTGTGCAAAACGCACTCACCTCAGAGTGGCAAGTATCCCCTGAACTAACTGGGAGATTGTCTGGTTTACTTAGATCTCCAAAGAATGTTTATGATAACACGGTTGTATACACAATTGATTGGATTTTGTACTGGCAAATCTATTAAGTGTAAAGAATCAGGCGAGAGAAAATCTGAAGAGCGAGAGAATGGACGCAAGATGCTATCGTCTTCCGATATATTAGAAATCGTCAAGCAGATGATGTGTATTTAAACTTTGCGCAAGACTTGACTGAATCCAGAATTGTGCTTTAGTCGGACAGATTGGACGATAAAGCTATCGTATGTATAGCTTTGATTGCATCCGGTTTACCGAGATTTGACCAAGTGACTGACTATTTAGAAACTGTATCTATTGGGAGAATCATATCTCCAGTTATCCAATTCGCAGTCTACGGGGTTGGTGATCGTGCTTTACCTGCTCCTAGAGTACCAAAGCCCTCGGCTATGAGAGGTTCTTTAGTTCGTTTGGCCACTGACATAAATGAGATGAATCAATTAGTGAATGGCTTCGTCCGGGCAACAACAATATGTTTCGGATGGGTTACGGGGTATATGAATAATGGCCTTTTGTCTACATTAATACTTAAATATTGTGTCATATAACTTCCTGCGCAAGGCGATAGCAATTGGATGTGGCGAGCTCTTGGGGTTGCCACAGCTTATGAAGCTTCATCAGATTCTAAAACTGATGCGAATTATCTTACGGTTATGCCTGCTGCAGATCTACACACAGTTGGGATTTTGGCTGCTCGTGTGTTAGCAAATGGAGTGAGCCTAGTACTTGACAATTTTAATTTCGGTGATCGAAATAACAATCAATATGACAATATGGATCCGAACAATGTTAGAACTCTTCCAAGAATAGTGATATCAATTACTCATAATGAATATTATTTTATTTGTAATTTTCACTCTTTAAGTTTTCTTTTTTAAGTTTCCTTTTTATTTTCGTCGATGCACGGCATTTTATTTTGGCATGCGGTTATAAGACCGCTGTAACTTCTGTTCTATTTTCGAAATAAACAATAAATTTATAGACATTTTTTGTAAAAACTGTGCAGCAACGAATTTGTGAAGTTACAATTGTCGCATTGAACCTTCAGCAAAAACAAAATCAGCTTTCGATTCTTGGTCACCAATTAAAAAGAGCTTCGTCAAAACACACAACGTTTCGGGAGAGGAATAAAATAAAGAAGATGGATAAAGGTTTCAGAGGGGAGAATTCTCAAGATGGATCTCAACTCGGTGAGCCAAACAGTTTCTTTACTAATGAGTTTGTAATAAAGCTTATTTTCAATAACAGTGACCTAAAAAATCAATGGTCAGAAGATTACTGTGCATGGGTTTCTCAATCGAAAAAATAAAAAATATGATTCTTTTTAAACTTATAAAAAACAACGGTTTTTCACAAAAAATAGTTAAAAAATCAAAACTAATGATATTCCTTTTCGCTATGTAAAATGTAAAGGTTACTTCACGAAAATAGCTTTTGTTATGCATAAAGCTAAAGAACTATATATTAAAGACGCCTTATCATTAACGGGAACTATAATTAACGATAAAGCGTTCAAAATAAATGGAATACTAAAACGTATTCCCAACTATGTATCAGACAGTGAAATAAGAGATCTGTGCAACAAATTTAATTGTATTATAAATTGATTGTTCAATCATATTGGATTATTTATTAGTGGAGAGAGTGAAGAAAATATTTATCTAATCTCGAATTTTCAATAGCCTACTGCTATCATCTTCAAGAGTAAATGTTACAAAATATTTTTTTACAATTTTGTAAACATATTGTAAAAATATTGTAAAAAATTGTAAAAATATTTTTTGTAACATTTACTTCTGAAGATGATAGCAGCAGGCTATTGAAAATTCGATTAAATAAATATTTTACTTTACGCTCTCTACTAATAAATAAATTTAAATGTATTATTAGCAGAAAATGCAGAGATAGGGGATATGATGATAAAGAAGTGATAATAAGCGGATCCAAAGAAGATATGCAACAATTCAAGGAAAAACGGAACGATTTAGGTGGCCAAGAAGTTAAAGTTATTCTTTTCAATGACAATTCATCAGATTGGATCTACCCGCAATTCTTCCATTGCCAACAATGGGGGCATTTCTTATTAATGTGTACAGAGAGCACGTCTATATGTGTGCATTGTGCAGGACAACACAGATCAGCCGAATGTACAAACAAATCTTTACGAAGATGTGCTAATTGCAAAGGTACGCACAAAGCGTTAGAAGAGACTAACTTGGATTCCAATCGAGAGAAACACTGAAAGTAGAATTGACGACCGTGCAGTATACGCGTCCGATATTTCAGCGTAAGGCAATGAAAATCTTGTATTCCTTGATGAGACAGGTTTCAATCTGCACATCAGCCGGTCCTATGGATATTCCCCTGTAAATACGAAGGCTTTTATATCTGTTCCTGCAAACAGAAACATCAACAGAATTGTTATGTGTGTAATTGGAATAAATAGTTTAATTGCTTATGAGTGCAGAAAAGGGGCATATAACCATGCAACGTTTATTGAATTTATAAGATCTCGTCTAATACCTTATTTTCAACAGCACCCAGAAAAGTTTTTAGTAATGGACAATGCAAGGTCTCATCATGCAAGGGACGTTTAAGCCCTGTTATCTGAGAGTGGTATTCCCGTAAAGTTCCTCGTTCCATATTCACCCGAATTGAACCCAATAGAAGAATTCTTCTCAATGTTAAAGGCAAGATAACACCCCGGAGATTACAATTGAAAATGCCCTTTATCAGTTGTTGGTTACAGGATTGCCCTACAGAAGTGAGTGTAACGAATTTTTCTCTAATATGAGAGAATGGATTGAAAAAGCGAAGCGCCGTGAAAAATTCATTTAATAAAGTATTATTTTAAGCCATATTTTAAAGTATATTTATTTCTTTTATTATATTTGATGGGTGTATAAAATTGAATAAATGGATACATAAAATTGAATAAATGGGTCCATAAAATTGCATATATGGGTATATAAAATTGCATAAAATTGCATATATGGGTATATAAAATTGCATAACCCTGTAAATTAGAAGATTTGCTCTAATACCCATTTCTCTTTGATGAATGATGGATAATATAAATGAAAAGATTCCGAGAGTAGATCCAAGAATCGAAGAGCTTTTAAATTATGTATATAATACGTGGCTTGTTTCAAATAATTCGGTTTTTAGTAGAGATGTATGATCTCATAACAGTAGCCTTAATGATATGACATACAATGCATGTACTACTTCCATGTCAAATTGAATAGATCTTTGAATAAATCTAAATCATCGTTCTTTGAAATTGCTAATAAAATTAAAAAAGCTACGATATGTAGTAACGCAGAGTTAACTCACATATTATCTGGAGGAAAGGCAAATCCAAAGAAGAAAAATAATGTATACTGACATAATAACATCGTAATATTGCGTTAAATTTTTGGACGATCGATCAAGTTCAGATAAATTTATCGAATATCCAATCCAATTCAGGGATTCTCAAATTCACATGAAAATAGCTCAACACCGATCGACTACTTAGATGTTCAATTAAACAAACGAGGAGCTCGTACGATACGATGGCGTATTTCAAGGTTGAATCAAAGCATATACCCATTCACGAGAAAAAGTTTTCATCTAAGATCGATCAAACATAATATGATATATAATGAGCACTCAGAATGAGACATAGATGTTCATAGCAAAGATTATTTGAAGAACAATTCGATCAATTGCATGAACAATTCGAAGAGCGAGAAGGTTAAGCTCGCAGTGATTAGATTACAGTTTAACGCAGTTAAAAAGATGACACGTCATGTATCGCTAATGTCAACACTAAATGATTTAAGCAATAATAAAAATCTCATTATAACAGATCTTCCGTACCATCCAATACTGAACTCGACACATGCAAAGATTCGTCGTATAGTTCAGGGCTTCTTAAACTGTGGGTCGCGACCCCCAGGGGGTCGCGAGACTACTGAAAGGGGGTCGCAAAGATCTGATACTTTTCAATCATTATAAATAAAATTTTAAAATTAGTATACACACTACGTACAAATATAAATACAAATAAAAATCATACAAAATACTATTGTAGTTTTATTATAACTATTTTTTGAAAAAAGTGGCAATGCAAAACTGTTATGTAGGGCCTATAAATGAAAATATGGAAGTAGCATTTAAAATAATAAATACAACAAGCTCCTCGATTTTCAACTGAACGTTCGACATTGATGTCTGGCCGCCGGCATCAGTGTTTGCAAGATAACTTAGTGATTATAAGTACCCAGACGCCTCGTCGCCTTACAGCTTACACATACAATACGGAAGCATAATCAAGCTAGGCTAGGCGAATCGGCCTATTATTTTTATAAAAGAATAATAATAAAAAATTAAATGAAAGCTTCTTTTTCGGCGTCTTTGTGATACGGTGCCTTTGTGCGCTGCACATTTGAACACGCCATGCGTCGGGGTTGATCTGATCGTAATTTGTTGTCATTGCACTGGTAAAGATTTGAGTGTAGTTATTTTTTCGTTTGTACTTCAGTTTGGACTCAGCTTTGTATTCGTAGGGTCATGTGTGTATTTACTGTGTAATTTTCAGTTGGTGTTTTTAATTATTACGTTAAAGTTCAACTACATTTTGTTTAATTATTTATTATTATTTAAATAATAATCATGGATAAATGGCTAATTAAAATTCTAACTAATAAGTCTGCCACGCCGTCACAACCAAGTTGCAGTGCTTCAAATCCGACTTCTAGCAAAACAAAAAAAAGAAAATATGACGAATCATATTTGCAGTATGGCTTCACATGCTCTTCTCACAACAATGAAGAACAACCAGTGTGCTTAATTTGCAAAGAAGTTTTGGCTGCAGAAAGCATGAAACCGTCAAAACTGCAACGACATTTGTTAACTAAACATGCAACGTTATCAAAAAAGCCAATAGAATATTTTGAGCGTCTTTTGCAAACATCAAATAAAGAAAAGAACACTTTGGAGAAGTATGTTACTTTGAATGATAAATATCTATTGGCATCGTATGAAGTTTCGTATTTGATGGCAAAAACGAAAAAGCCTTTTACTATTGGAGAGCAACTTTTACTACCTGCAGCTATAAGAATGTCTGAAATTGTTCATGGGAAACAGTATGCTGCTGAAATTAGTAAAATTCCATTATCAAATGACACTGTGTCCAAAAGAATTTCATACATTAGCAATGATCAATTTCAACAGCTTCTTATGAGGCTTAAAGACAGCTCAAAGTTTGCAATACAACTGGACGAGTCGACAGACATTTCAAAAATGGCACAGTTGTTACTTTTTGTAAGATATATTTATGAGGGAAGCATTCATGAAGATATACTGTTTTGTCGTCCTCTGGAAGGTCATACTCGTGGAAAAGATATATAAAAAAGTAAATGAGGTTTTTGAAAAAGAAGGATTAAATTGGAAAAATTGTGTTGGTGTGTGCACGGACGGTGCTGCAGCAATGACCGGACAAGATCTTGGTTTTACAGCATTTGTTAAAGCTGGAAATGATCATATTACATTTACACATTGTATGATTCACCGAGAGGCACTTGTTGTTAAAAAATTGCACCAGAATTAAACACTGTGTTTTTTGATGCAGTCAAAATCATTAACTTTATTAAAAGTCGAGCACTTAATAGTCGATTGTTTAAAAATTTGTGCATTGATATGGATTCGGATTATACAAGTTTATTGCTACATGCTGAAGTTAGGTGGCTATCAAGAGGTCGAAGTTTGAAACGATTATTAACTTTAAAAGATGAAGTTCTTATATTTCTAACAGAGCAAAATTCTAATTTGGCCGATTATTTTCACGATAATTTATGGCTTCTCAAGCTATGCTATTTGGCAGATATTTTTGATAAAATCGATGATATGAATTTATCAATGCAGGGAGTCTGCGTTAATATGTTTATGTTAAAAAATAAACTTGGGGCCTTTGTTAAAAAAATTCTTATATGGAAGAACAGAGTGGAAAGTGGATCGCTCGAAATGTTTCCATTTACTGACGAGTATATAATTAGTAACAATATCTCAAAAAAAGATACTCCTATAACAAAAATTATAGTTAATCATTTGAAGGATATGGAAGTTTACATGCATAGGTATTTTCCCAATGATATCGATACACAACAATGGATTTGCAATCCAATTTTAATTGAAATAAAAGAAATTGATTTTTTTAAACTTAAAAGCACAAGAAGAATTTGCCGGATTATCAAGTGATACTACCTTGCGACTCAGATTTTCTCAAGTGCCTGTGCATGAATTTTGAATAGAAATCAAATCAGAATATCCCCTACTATCGGAAATGGCAATGAACAAATTACTGCCATTTTGTACAACATATTTATGTGAATCAGCCTTTTCCACATTAACTTACATAAAATCAAAATACCGTTCAACTTTAATAAACGTTGAAAATTTATTACGATCTGCACTAATTCAAATTGAGCCTAGATTCAATTATTCGTGTAAAAATAAACAATCACATCCGTCACATTAATATTGTTTGATGTTAATAATATGTTTTTATTAAAAAATTGTTACAAAAGTTTATTTTTTCTATTGAATAAATATATATAGTTTTATGTCATTCTATTTATTGTGTTTTATTACGACCGATATCCCGTCAACGTTTCCAATTATATATATGTGAAATGAATGGGTACGTATTCTTTAATCCTTATTTTATTTACATTGTAAAATAGTGCGATATTACATCTACATCTACGGTTAATATATATTTCATTATATGGAGGAGGGGGTCTTTTAAAATTTCCTAAGCTTGAAGGGGGTCGCTATATAAAAAAGTTTAAGAAGCCATGGTATAGTTAACATTCAAAATCAGTCTGTACAAATAAAAGTGTGATTCAAACTGACTATGAAAATTAGTCAATATATATCATATCATGAAGTTAATGTCAATTTAATAAGTGTTAATCGTGCAAAGATAAACGATACAAGAGTTGTGCCGTCATTGAACTAGCACGATTGTGAAGATCATTGTAACTAATGGATTTGTACCAATCAAATGTATGAGAAGTTGCAAAATTTCAGGTGTAACTTATGTTGAAGTATGCTCGTTGTGTGGTAAGCAATACGTCTGTCAAATCAAATTAGGCTTAGCGAGGAGGCTTAATGTTGAACGGTACCGTTACCGATCGAATAGCATACATGATGGAGCAATAAAACGTGTAATAGAGCATGACACCATAGACTGCATAAGTATTCGTAGGTTACTGCAATGCTAGTTACATGAATCAACGCCTTAAATTAGAAACTCCGAAAATCCTGTTTTAGCACATTCTTGCTTTCCAATTTTTAAGGTTTTTAATGCTGCAGTAAACACACATGCTCTTCATATGAGGCATTATTCAAAAGGTTAAATCGTCCTAATAATAACTCAGTCGCCCGTCATGCCTCCTAGAAAACAGATAATTGTAATTTTTGTTTTGACATAATAATAAAGTTTCTTTTAAAGTAAATAATACAAGGTTCAGGGATTGACATCACTGCACATTTGGAAACAAATCACTTGCAATCTCTTTTTGTAAAACATGTAAGCCAGACGCGAAAGAATGACGAATGCCGTTTCGTCATCCCTCCCACTACTGGATGCAGTCCTCCTCTGCATCCAGTAGTGAAAGGGATCTGGCACTGATGAGTCACTGTGATGACAAAACGGCATTCGTCATTCTATCGCGTCTGGCTTACATGTTTTACAAGAAATTCACGCGGAATGGTCTCACTCTCCTTAAATAAATCTCTTTTTGTTTTGACAGAAAAATCAAACTTCTGTTAATCAACGCGAAAAATATGCAATGTTAATAACAACGTCGGTACTTCAATCAATTTCCAAAATCAAACGAGTTTTCCATGGAATATGGACGATCTTGAAAGTAATAAGTTGATTACTATTACCGTTCTCGACAACAAGGTTGGTGTTTTAACTTCTGATAATGTACTGGGCGCGGGGGTACTCCGCCCAATTCACAAGCCTAAAAATCTGATTATAATTACACTTACACAGCCTCAAGAAAGGCCCAAATTGTTCAATATTTTTCTTCGTCCTTTCGTAATCAATTACACTAATCGAGTTGTGTTTGAATCTGTAAAAATATATGAAACTGAAATAAAAGTCTCATTCGCAACTAGTAATCTCGCAAAGGAGTACGAGCTATTTTTCAATTCTAACCTAAAGCATTTTGGCACTATTCAATTTAAGCCTATACAGGCTTCACTGAAGATCAATAATATTCCTCCACATATAGAGGATAAGGATGTTATCTCTAAAAAAGATCTTTAAACTATCTACTTTAGGCAAGTCATGAGTAAAAATGGCTTTAATCTTCCGATAGCGTTTTGCTCCTCATCTGTAGACCAGGCGGAGGTTCTTGCTAAGTCTGCCTTCAACTCTTTTCTAGGGTACAATATAAAGTTTACAATACTCGATGCTGACGACCTCACCTACCCACATTGAAATGTGTGACATCAGTGGGGGCACTGAGGCTCTAATTGCTCTCGCAAAAAAACGTGTGGAGTCTGCAGCCACGACTCCTGCGATGACCTAATGATGAAGGTGAAATGTGGAGCTCAACCCCTCTGCTCCAATTATGGTGGTGACCACCCAGCGTGGTCCCGTAAATGCTCTTTCTTTAAGAAATACAGGAACAGTTTTGCTTGTACAGCTCAGGCCAAGCAAGATTCTGCAAGCTTTTCTACAGCGGCCTCACACATGTCAATGCGTGAGGCCGCTGTAGAAATGTGGAGGATATCCGATAAGGATATCCTCCACATTATAGATTCCAACAATAAATCAGTTATAAAACAAATGGAAGGGATAACGGCCGGTATTATGACGGCATTATATTCCTCTCCAGCCGTTCCAGTACAACGAGCCGTGCCTGAGTCCAAAAAGTGGGGGGGGAGGGCTCGGCCCATGCCGTTCCCCTATCAAGATTGGTAAGCTTTTAAAGGATAAGGTAACGATCGCCTCATCGGAAAATAAAGATAATGGCCGTGGGCAAGTGCCCACTCTGGATAGCATTAGTGTGGAGAGTGAAACCCTTCTGCCTCTAGCTCTCTGTAGGGTAGCGGCAATCCCATACAACAGACTTAACACAATGCAGAGTATTCGTGAGCCTTTTTCACTGAATATCCTTCAGTGGAATTCGGAAGGAGCTTTTGCCCTCAGACTTCTATCTGGTAGATATGCAGATGTTATAATCCTTAAGGAGACGCGGTCTACCCGACTCCCCAAAAACATTAACCGATTTATCCCTAAGCACATTTGTTCCCACTATACTCCGTACATAACCCGCCTCACTCATCTTCATCTCAAGGACTCTTGACCTTAGTTAAATGCTCTTTAAGATCATCCCTTCTTTTAAATTATTCTTGTCCAGCCCTTTCTTGTTTGGTAGTTTCACTATGTAAGAACGGTAAAGGCCTCAGTCTACCCAATGTCTACATCCGTCCAGGGAAGATTCACAAGAACCGTGACCTCCTGGATAGGATAATTGACAGCGGTTATGACATGGTACTAGGTGACTTCAACGACAGAACTGGTCGTTGGATTAATGCAGCACTCCGCAGAGCCAGGAACGGTTATCTTATTCATAAACCACCGCCCCCCACCTTTCATTGAACATCAACGAATTCACTAATCGATTTATTACTGCTCCATAAGAGGTTGTTGCTAAAACCCTTCTGTACGGAGCAGTCGCGACAACATCTGTGCACCTCTCATGACCTAATTCGCTGGCGGATAGAAGAGGATACGCTGCTTCGAAGTAGATTCAACTTTGACCCGATCAGAGTAGCTTTCTTTCAGATAGCTATCCAACGCTTCCCCCGAATTGGCAATGAGAGTTTAACCGAATTTAATTCCTATCTCTCTTCGCAAGCTACCGCATTGCTTTCGACAACCTATAAAGGTCGCATTTTTAGTCCCACTCTGACAAAACTCAATACCTTAGCATATTTGCTCCGTCTCCCAAATCTCTTTGCTTCTGCCAGGCAAGTTCTCTCGAAAGAATATATAAGCGCTAGATATAGATTTTAAGTGGGTAAGGATAGGGCAAGCATTGCTTCCTTTAACTTCTCCCAGTCTTCCTTCTGGAAGATATTCAATAAGTTTGTCTGTTGGAGGGATAGGGCATTAGGTTGGATTGATAGTATAGGTCTTGATAAAGTTTTGGAGGAGTCACTATCCATACATAATTATGGAGACACTCAATCACCGCAACCAATTTCGCCTTGGGGAGACTTCAGGAGTAGATACTTTCTCTTCTCGTGTCTCTCAGTTTTTGACAGTCGAATAAAGAAGGGAAGTGGCCGTTACAATGCTATAAGCCACCCCATCCGATGTGGCGGCATCAACATCAGTAGGAGAATTTTTATACCTAAAAAGTATCCGGTCTCTTGCCCTAAAGACCTGCGGCTTATTTCGATTCAAAATTCCCTCGTCTCGATCTCCAAAAAAAGCGCTTTCGCGTAGAATTTCCGTTCATCTGAGTAGGAGTAATTTAATCCTACCTGGTTTCCATGGGTTTGTCAAAGGTCGCTCGGTCCATTCAGCGGTTGGTGAAGTGCATTGGTTTTGTCAGGAGAATAGTCATCAACTCGCTGTGGCTGTTTTCCTTGATTTTTCTGCTGCATTTGACCGCATCTCCATTCCGTTTGTTATCTCTTCTCTCAGATCCCTCGGGTTGCCTGCGAGAATTGTTAACAGGGTGGAGATACTGCTGTACACCAAGCGATTCTATTATGAAGACAACCCTGTTGCGCGTCAGTTCTACCCTATTACAGGTGTGCCTCAAGGCTCCCCCTCTCTCCTATCTTATATCTTGCTGTCTCGATTGAACTCTTTAAAATATTTAAATGCTAACAACGTCTAGTGGTATACACTGATGATACCACAGCCCTGTTTTCTGGACGCAGGTGCAAAGACGTAGTCTCAGGCATCAGCCGTTTCTTTTTAAGATTAAAAGACTAGTTACCCGCTTCCAATCTTATTCTAAACTCCAGCAAATCGCAGGTGGTTGTCTTTCATGGCGCCCCTGCAACAAAGCAAAAGCTTACGAGATTAGCACTATATGCCCTCTCCTCCATTCTGATTAATCAACCTCTCCCTATCTTCACGAGTCAAGTAAAATACCTGGGGTTCACCGTTACGGTGAACTGATCGGCGAAAGCTGACCTGGATAGATTCAAACGTATCCTGAAGAGAGCTAGGTGGGCCCTGAAACGGGTCCAGCATCTGTCATTGAAAGGGAGAACTCACGTGCGCCTCTGGGACACTTTAGCTATCTTGAGATTAGTCTTCTTTTCTAGAGGACGTCCCCCAAAGCAAAGGCTAAGGTTTCTACAGCTGCTCATCTCGCGTTTACCCAGCATAATCTGCTTCGATTGAACTCTTCGGGGGGGGGTGAATGACCCCGGGTGGTTCAGTCGAAGGGCGGCGTGTTGGATTGGCTGTGGGGCTCAGATCCCACTGGACCTGAGGCCATGATGGTAGAAGACATCAGCAGAAGAGTCAGGAAGTTGTTATGACTTGTTTTCTTTCCTTTTTTATTTAAATTGACTCATTTATCCATGTATTATTTTGCTTAAGAAAATCTTTATTATTATCGAAGACATAAGCACACATAAATGCC
The DNA here is from genome assembly GCA_012934845.2 of Pomphorhynchus laevis. Lineage (NCBI taxonomy): Eukaryota > Metazoa > Acanthocephala > Palaeacanthocephala > Echinorhynchida > Pomphorhynchidae > Pomphorhynchus > Pomphorhynchus laevis. Next base: position 121,632 of record WNNJ02000598.1, on the reverse strand, counting down.
GCGTGGACAACCTTCATCTAGCGTTAGATGCTGTAGTTGCAACTCGGTGGCAGCGAAGTGCAAAGGTAGCGTTTGTGCAAGAACCAATAAACAATGTATCAACTGCCGGGCGAAAATTGTACACGGAAATTAGCAGGCAGCAATGCTTTCTCAGAAACAATAGAAAAATCAGATGCTAACAAAGTTCCCAAAGATACAAACTTTGATTTTTTACCGGCCTCTCTGTCTTACGATTTGCAAATTTTTGAAATATATTATCAGGTCATACAATGGAAACCAAATCAAATGAACTTGCCGCGATCAACTCCTAGTCACGAATTTATCGATATTTTTACGGAGTTTTATTCAAGGATATATTTGAACAGGAATAATTCACAATATGCCCTCGCGGAAGCAACAGTCTTTGCCCAATGTGTGTTACAACGCATTCCCTCAAGAAAAATTAGGTTGATACGCAGGACACTACAGAGACGAATTAGTCTTTGGGAAGAAAAACGCTGTACTGAGTTGTTCAATGAAGCTAATTTTCTGCAAAAAAGTGAAATTTTGAGATGCACTTCTCAAAGAGAGTTCGATTGGAAGCACAAATATTTATTACTCATGACCAACTGCAAAATAACAGCAGCTAGTCGCTTACTATCTGATAACTCCGTTCAAGGAGTGTTTTCTCATGATTCACTAATTGATGGTGTTCCGGTTAGTACAATTTTACTCAATTTACATCCTCCCTTAAAGGAAATCGTTCAGGAGGCTCTTCTAACAGAGCCCGTCAGATGCGTCAGAAAACATCATTTTGTTATATTTACATCGCTCGACGAGTATCACATAATCCACGCATGTCGTAGAACGCACGGCGCCGGAAGACAGTCGGGTTTGGATTCAAACATGTGGCGATATATGCTATCTGAGTTCGGGAAAATATCAACGTCATTGACGAGATCATTAGCAGATTTAGGCATTGCAATTGCTACAGAAACCTTAGACCCTGATGCACTAAAGGCCTTTACAGCGTGTCGGTTAGTTGCACTTAAAAAGAGTAATAGTGGTGTTTGTCCTATTGGTATTTGCGATGTCGCTAGACGCATTTTATGCAAGGCATTATTGGGGTTGGTCAAGGACGATTTACAGTCTGCAGCGGGTATTGTGCAACTGGCAGCTTCACAAAAAGCTTGGTTAGAATTTGCTATTTCATCGATCAGAGAAGCATTTGAGATACAAAAAGTTCAATGTCTCTTGGCCGTTGAGGCCAGCAACGCTTTTAATTCAGTGAATCGAGCAGTTGCGTTGTACAATTTAAAGTTCACATGTCCCTCACTTTCGATAGTTATGAATAACATCTATACAAAACCAACAACGCTTGCATTAGGTGGGGAAAGTATAATATCAAAAGAAGGTTTCACTCAAGGTGACTCTTCACAATGGTTGGGTTAGCAATGTCGACACTGCCACTGATTAAATTTATAGAGCAAGAAATGCCACAAGTGATACAGCGATGGTATGCAGACGATGCTAATTTCGTTGGTACACATTCTGAGTTAAAACATGTTTGGTCATTATTGTTAGAGAAAGGACCTTTATACGGTTATAATGTTAATGCATCGAAAACGGTTCTATTATCACATCATTCGATCAGTGAATCCGAAATGCTTAACAATGTGGCTTACAAACAAACGGGACCAAAATTCTCGGAGCACTAATCGGAACGAAAGAGTACATGGAAGAGACAGTGAAATCGAAATGTGAAAAATGGATTGAAATGGTTGCAAAACTCTTAATTATCTCGGATATAAAGCTGCAAACTGCATATTTAGGGTTGACTAAGTCATTACAATCAAAATAGAGTTACTTCTTACGAGCAACTAAAATAGATCTTTCATTACTACAGGTTCTGAAGTCTGGCATTTTCTCTAGTTTTGTAAAACAGCTTACTAAACAATCCTTGGATCATAATTGGCACAGCTTAGTCTCGCTGCCTGTCCGACTTGGCGGTCTAGGTATTGATGATCATACATGTAGCTGTTCTCTCGAATATGATATCGTTCAACGCCTCTGCCAAACGAGACAGTCTGGTGTCCACGGGGACCAATTAAATAAGTTGCAAAATAAGATTGGGCAGGAAATATCAGAGCAACGCCGGAATATTTTCTTAGAAAGATCAGGACGCGTAAAATCCAATGTTGATCAATCTGTAAATTACTACATTGATCACGCAAGCATAAAAGGTGCGGGTTTGTGGTTGACTGAGCTTCCCATATTACATGAGAAGTGGAAACTCAGCGCAAACGAATTTAGAAATGCGTTATGGATGAACCCCTCTTGATTTGATGAATACGAAATGTATATGTGGTGAAAAGTTACTTCTAGCACACGCTATATCGTGCCAACGAGGAGACTTGGCTTCCTTGCGACACGACAATGTTCGCGACATCTTCGCAACCTCGCTACGAAAGTGATGTTCAGGCGTAGAGACCGAACCAAAGCTGTCTAGAGTACCGCAATCTATAAACTTTGAGAACAGCTCAACCACAAATTATGACGAATCAAGACTTGATATAGTTTGCACAGGACTTGGAAGTGAAAGATTCTAGCGGACATTTTTCGATGTCACAATATTTCGATATTTGCCGAATCTTACAATACGATAGTACCACAGAAAGCTTTTGAGTATAATGTAAAAAGAAAAAAGTACTTGGAAAGGATACGATTAGTGGAAAACGGTTATTTCTCCCCATTGGTATTTTCTACTTCTGACGGAGTAGGTGAAAGCACATGGAGTATTCTTCAAAGAATTTCAACAAAGATAGGCACACTCAAACATTCCAACTACAACCTAGAACTGTCGAAACTTAAAACAAAATTAGTATTAGCCATTGTCAGAACGGCATCAAATTGTTTACGAGCTGCACGTTCCACACGAGCATTTTACATACAATCTGGAAGAAGTAAAGCCGGCTAAGGATTTTATGGGCTATAACAAAGATCAAGATTTTATTATTCGGTTAAGACAATTTTAATATCATTATACTGTAAAGAAAAAAACTTTTTAAAAAATTGACTGTTTAAAAAATTATTATCGAAGAGTACTGCCTCAAAAACTGTATGACGGTTAATGTTGATAAAACCAAAATGTTAGGGTTTCGTAGAGGTGACCGCCTTAGAAATGATGATTCATTACTTTATGCAAACAATACTCTAGATTATTGCAATAGCTATATTTACCTTGGGGTATTGCTTAACTGACGTTGGTCTTTCACGCTACACCTAGAACGCAAATGTTGTAAGATCATTTCTATCTTATCGAGTTTTAAAAATCTTAGATTAATATCTTTCGACGGCGCAATCAAACTATTTAAGATTATGCTTCTACCACTGATTGAATGTGGTTTGCCTGCAATATGGTTGGATTTATCTCAACGCAATTTTAAACAGCTCGATAGTTGCCAGTGGCGTTTGGTTAAGCGCATTGTTGGTGTTTCTTTTAAAACATCATACACAGCAGTAGCGGCGTTGTAAGCACTTACTCATTGCCCTCTCTCTATATATATTCAACAGCACCTTAATCTTCCGATTACTTCGAATTTCGCACACCACAGAGATGCACTCGCTATCAAATACAAGCAGCTAGATCCGGACTTATTTTTGACTCCTACATACTTACAAACAGCGTAGCGCAATCCATGCTCTATCAAACGACTTCTGGTCTGGCCTATTTCCCTTTATGGTTATCACAATAAATTTTCTTCAATTCGTATTCCCATTCACGATAGAGGGAGGAACTGCCGATGTCGATTCTGTAATTCTTCATGTTCTTATCTTTTACGTGTTTGAATGCTCTTATTTGTCTTAGCTCAGTTTGGCGTCTATTGATAATCTTCATTAACTACTTTCTGATTTCTTTTTTTATTTTTCTATTAATTTTTTTATACATCTTGTAACTAACTGTTTTTTTGACCATCGTCGAGAGACGGCAGTGCTATAATAGAGTCTCATTATTATTAGCTTCGAATTAGCAGAGTTCGCAATATCTATAGCATCGAACAAGTACTTAATACATGACCTTGAAGCGTTTACAGCATGCAGATTGATCTCATTCAATAAAGACCCTGGAATCCGTCCGATTGGAATTGGGGATGTACATCGAAGAATCATAGGAAAGATTCTCGCTAGTAGAATTTCCTTGGATCTGCAAAAGACTGCTTCGTGTGAACAACTTGCTGCATGCCAGAAATGTGCTGTCGAAACAGCAATCCATTCAATAAGAAGCCCTTTCGACGTGGGAGTGTCGTCTTGTATCTTGCAGTTGGATGCTAAAATTGCCTTTAATTTGATAAATCGAACGGTTGCGCTGAAAAATGTAAACTATGTCCTGCATTAACGACGATCCTTACGAACATGTATAGCGGTAACCCTTTACTCTCGCTGGATGTTGGAGAAATTCATTCTTGTGAAGGGTTTACGCAAGGCGATCCGCTGGCAATGATTGCTTTCAGCTTGGCGTCCATTCCATTGATACAGACAATAAGAAGGGAAATTCCTGGAGTGCAGCATAGATGGTTTGCAGATGACGCATACTGCGTCGGAAGCGCAGATGAGCTCGTTAGAGTTTGGAATTTAATGCATCTTATAGGCCCTCAATACGGGTATTTTTCGAACGAAAGTAAGTGCTGCTTTTTGGTTCACGAAGGTTGTATTGATGATGTTTCGAAATTATTTACTGGATCTGACCTACATGTCGTGGATAATGGTCTGACAGTTTTGGGATCCGTGATTGGGACAGAGGAGTACACTTCCAGGTTTTTATCCATGAAGACAGCTATATGGATGTCAACGATCCAGAACCTGGAACAAGTTGCAAAGGAGAGTCCGCATGTTGCCTTTACTGCGCTTACCCAGGCATTGCAGTTTCAATGGAACTTCTTAAGGCGTACCTGCATTTTGAAGGGGTTTCCGTTGAAATGTATTTCGAATGCTCTACGTCAAAATTTGATTCCTGTCACTTTAGGCAGCGAATTGAATGATAAACTCGAAAATATTATTCAACTTCCTTGTCGCTTTAGAGGTCTTGGCATCGCATTTTCACATGGAGAGTCTGAGGTGGCGTATAATTGTTCGCGGGAATTGTGCAGGCCTTTGTTGGAAGGATTTACCAGTGAAGAAGTTGCACGAGTTCAGGATACGATTGCTACACAATTTCGTAGAGAAAACGAGGTACAACTTAAGTTGAAAGTTTCAGCTGCTCAGCTGGCATGTGAACAAGGATCTGTCATCTTAGAGTACTCTGCGGGCAAAGGAGTTTCTACCTGGCTTTCGGCCAAATCGATCGAAAATCCGAGTCAGCTTTTAAATAGACAGCAATTTTACGATGCAATCGCAGTGAGATATGGTATATGACCATCTGAAGCTCCCTCAAAGTGTTCTTGTGGTCAAGACTTTGAAGTCACGCACTCGTTGTCTTGCCAATCTGGTGGAATGCCGACAGTTCGTCATAATGTCATTCGTGATATTCTTGCCAACGAACTGTCTCACGTATGTAGCAGTGTATCGATTGAGCCGAGTCTCCAGTCAATCCCAGATGAACTAATTTTTGAGGTTGGTACCACAACTACAGATGCATGCGTGTGTCTGGATATTGGGTGTAACGGTTTCTTGGGCGATAGAACGGAGCGGTCCTTACTGGACGTATGCATATTTAGTCACCTTGCTCCGTCATATACGTCAGGACCAATTGAAAGTCATTTCCGCTATCATGAGCATCGGTAAATTGCCAAGTACGGCGAACGAGTTACGAGGCTTGAGAAGGCGTATTTCATCACTGTGGTCTTTGCTGCGAATGGCGGTATGGGTCTGTCCGCGTCCTTCCTTCTGAAGAGAATTGATATGCTGATTTCTTCACGCCGTAAATTCACTTATAGCGAAAGCATCCGTTCAATTCGGACGAGGGTTGATATCGCCCATTCGCCAAAATGTCCTCTGCCTGCATTAGGAAAGATCGATCGACGAGAGGTCACCCAGTTAGACATTGGAGTGCCTAAGAAGATTTTGAAGCATACGTTTTGTTTGGTTGAAATAATGCCCATTAAAAAAATTATAAACTTCTGTTTATAATATTTCCTGCAGATGATGTCGAAGGTCATTTTCACCGATCAGTTGTAGTGGCAAACAACAATATCCTGAACTCAGATATTGAAACATCAAAACGTACACTCAGTGAGATGATGAAAAGATTCCGAGAAGAGATTGACGAACGTTCACGGAAATCAATGGAACAAGTGTCATAGGCGGCAAATGAGAAATTGAAACTTATTTTTCAGCACGCCTCTTGGCCTTGTGTATCGGCCTAGTTGACATCCACACCAACTCGGTTGCACAGATCACACCTAAATCAAAAGCAATTCCAGGCTACAATGGCCACCAGGTACAATTTGGTCAGTGAGCCTTGCAAAAAATGCAAGTGCGGAGGCAGCATCGAACCCGCACACACGTTGTCCTGCAATATGGGTGGTTTCGCAATCATACGGCATAATGTTGTTCGAGATATCCTGGGAGATATTATAAAGCAAGCGTTCGGAAACGCTGCTGCTGAGGTCGAATTACAACCCGTACCAGAAGATATGGTCTTCGCTGCAAATTCGACGACACGCGATAGATCTGCCAGGATGGATCGTGTATATACGGACTTTAAGCATGGAACGGCGGAGCGGTCACTTATAGACGTTTGCGTTTTCAACCATTTTGCTCCTGCGTACGCCATGTCGAGTGAAGTAAATTCTGTGTTTTCGTATAATGCGACTCGAAAAAATTCAAAATATGCAGAGCGAATCAATAGAATAGAAGGTGAAGATTTTATACCTGCTGTCGTGTCATCTGTTGGTGGTTATGGAATCGAGCTTTAGAGATTGCTAAAAAAAGGCAGCTGGAAATCTTGCCGAGGAATCCGGACAATCATATGGGTTGATTATCACGCAATTGAGAAGGCGGTTGGCGTTTTCGTTGATAATAGCCATCTCCTTGCGGAGTTGACTGGATAAGCGTTTTAGGAAGTATGAAGAGATAATTTGTTGACAATTATACAATGCATTGTAATCATTATTATTTAATAATAATTAATAATCAAAAAAAAATTTCTGTTCAGTTTTATTGTGAGGCATTTTACATTGTTTTGTATAAGCATAAAATGCATGAAGGAGGTTTCAAACAATTTCGTAAGTATGCAAACATGCATGGAAACTCAAGCAATTTCCGCAGAACACTATGTAAGTGGAGATTTGTTTGTTAATACACCCGTATCGGAGGAACTTCCTCCTATCAAGAAGGCTGTTAATCTTATCATTATCACTCCAACAATTCCAATTGATCCTAAGGAATATTTTAGCCGATTCCTTTGGATTTTGCAAAAACTGTTGATAATACATACCGTATCTCCTTCGAAACGCCTGATATGGCCAAGGAGTTTCTATTATATGGGGAAATCTCCTTCAAAGGTCAGGCCTCCATCTCGTACAAGCCTATTCAGGCGACGATTAAAATTTCCAACCTTATTACTGATCTTGACAACAATAATTTACAGGTGCTGCAGAAAACATTCAACCTGCACGACATCCGGGTGGTTTGGGGAACAAACGACACCCTCTACTAATTGCATTTGCTAAAACGGACTTGAATACAGCGAGAATCCTGAGTAACTCAAGTGGCAACCCGTTTATGGGGTGCAATCTTGCTTTTTCACTGATTGCCGAGGATAACATGACGTTTCTCCACCGCAATACGTGCCATTCCTGGGGTCACTGTGTGGTCGCAATGCAAGACAAAATTTGTGATATTTGGTCATTTACTGATCCTGAACATCCTGATATATGCAAAGCGACTCTCCGGTGCCCTAATTGTGCACTATCTTACCCCGTTTGGTCGAAGATAAGCACCTTATTTAAGGATTATCGGAAGATATTTTCTTCAAATGCTTGCAGGTCATCTAACATTCAACATAAATCGAACTCTGTCGTATACAACACTACTCCACAGCCAAGGATATTCTGAAAATCTTTGAATTGAAATTCCGAACATATGAAATTGATCTACGCAATGATCAAAAATTTAACAGCGCCATCTTACAACCTCCGGTGACTGTTGAGGTACCGACTACCTCCTTGAATAAACGATCATCCTCTAGAAGCACGCCTCCTAAGAAGTTAAAGAAGAAAGGAGCAGCGTGGATGATCGTGGGAGATGATGAAGCTGCCCTCACTGCACAAGGATAGGCCAGTGGTCACACTACTAAGGCCGGAAGACGGAAGGGCGACCTTTCCCTCTCCGGACCTAACTAGTGAGATTGCTGTCCCTTTTAGTGACACCTTTGAATGGGAAGTAATTTCGATTTATTTTCACTGTACATCATTCAGTGGAATTCAGGAGAGGCTTATGCCCTTAGCCTTTTATATGGACGAGATGTAGTCTCGATGATCAGCTAAAGATGTAGTCTCGGACATCAGCCACTTCTTTTCAAGATTAAAAGATCAATTACCCCCATCCTCCGCCAAATCGCAGGTGGTAGTATTTAATAATGCCCCTGCGACAACGAAAAAACTAGAGATTTGCAATCTCAACTTTCTTCCATATTGAACAATCCAACATCTCCCCTCCTTTTCACATCTAGTAAAATATCTGTGGTGTACCATTATGATTAAATGGTCGGTCTGACCAGACTTGATTAAATTCAAAAGTGTACTGAAGAGAGCTAGGTGGATCATAAAACGGGCCCAGCATCATCATTAAGTGGCAAAGCTCAGGTATGCATTTGGGGTACCTGGTCAATCTCATGATTAGTCTTTTTTTTCTAGAGGACGTCTCCCAGATCAAAGACCAAGGTTTCTTAAGCTCCCCATCTCGAAAATACCTACCATAGTACGTCTCGACTGAACTCTCAGGTAAGAGACCCTGAGTGATTCAGTTGGAAGACGACTCAATGATTTAAGCTGGAGGGCTCTGATTCCCCTGGTCCGTTACTATGAGAAGACGTCATTGACCTAGTGAAGATAGTCTTTATGCCTTTAAATTGATGGTTATTATTATTTTGAACCTTTGTTAACACTACATAACTTTGTGAGGTTTTTTGTTTAAAATTGTTGTTGTTATTGTTTTGTATCCGTCTCAATCAACAGCCATACTGAACAACAACTAAAATGAATACAATCAGTGGAACAATAATGACATCAAACAATAATGACAGTAATGACAACAGATTACTAAGTAAGTTCGGCCCTCATCAATAATGGGACGGAACTAGAATGTCTGACATATACTATACATAATAGCGATATTAACGAAACACAAGAAAGACGTGTGTCGTTAAGAAATTAAAAAAGAATAAATTAAAAAACTTAGTAATCTGGTGGAGATAATAAAATCTTTCGTAAATATGAACGAATAATATTACGTTTGCATTCTAAGATCTTTCATCAAAAAATCCTGACAAAATCATTTATAATTCAACCAAGAGGTTTACATATTTAGAATTTCTTTTACGGTATCTGAACTATCTTATATAAGCTAGTTCATATATATAACGCTAATGATACCCTAAGTAAGTATAACTCAATCACATACATAACTTAACAGCTACCATCAAAATTCTTAATATTGAACCCGACTTAAACAACAATTATATGGCTGAAATTGAAAAATCATTCCATCTAAACAAAATAGGATTATTACTTCCAAAAAAGATGTGGAGCTGGCTAGTATCATAATTGGATAAGACGCTATTTCTTCTAAATCAACATGCAATCCATTTATTGAGACCAATCTTGCGTTTAAACTAATATCTTTAAACGACTACAGTATCCTCACTGTCCGAAATGTCAAACGTGGAACATTGGAGTTCAACTGCAGTCACACAATCGTGTTCGACTTGCGCAAACATGCAAGTACACCTTAATGAAATATGCCTACTTAACGGATAAAATCCATTCCTCTTATTTGAAGAAATGTAAGTATTTCAAAGACTATTACAATAAACATATATTCAATGACCCAAAATAAACTTCCTATGCGAAAACAGCTCAATATATAGATACGACAAATACGGTTACTTTGCCAGAAACTTTCGTGTATCGGAAAATGTGATAGGAAGAACCGTGCATTCAGGGGTACATTCCAACTCAATAACTGATTCCGGTTTATTGCCCATCATTCCTGTATATGAATAATGAGAGGTGTCAGCCTTATCGATACAGGATGGTTAATGCATTATCGAATTGGATATTATGTCAGCAACTTACTTAGGCAAATATTATAAAAAAATCGCGTTGAAGATTCAGCCGATATGACGGCATTGACATGTGATATTTACAATAATTTATACTTAAAATACAAATTTGTAATTTTATATTTATAGAATTTTATGAATATTTTACATATAAATTAACTTATTTTAATTAATATAATTAATTTATCAAAAGATAATTAAATTTTAATATTTTTAAAAATTTATGGTTGTATAATTATGGCTAAATTACTACATTTCAAAGTAGAACCAATTTCTGCAATATTACCTAAAAATGACAATGCATTGTAAATACTGATATAGCCAGTAAGCTAGTTGAATTTTATATCTGAGTTTATTTAAATAAAAAACAATGCAAGTCACGTGCTTCGCATCCTATTTTAACTATTCTCTACATTTTTAACTTTTAATTAATAATTTATTTGTACTTTCTACTGTATCTTAAAAGTTAATCACCTGACCTTTGTAATGATTATTTTCTCGATTTTATTTGTTTAATGCGATGACTCATGGAATTTGGGGTTTTACCATTAATGAATGGTTGATGTCATAATGATTGGATATTATCTAAATGTAAGCAACCATTATTGCTCGATACGAGTGATTGAACGATAATATCTTCAAATTGACAGGATGAGAGCGGAGGATCATGTAGGCTTGCAAAGCTTATTGTTTCCTTTATTTCAATGAAAGAAGAATTCTTTAAACCGAATAATGATCTAATCCGATTTTGACGTTGCTGACATTCTGTTAAACTACCATCAACAATGATTTTCTCGACGTTTACATCCATATGTTTAGCTAACTTCTTGCAAAGACTGAAGCTCACATCCAGATAATGAACAGCCAAGCAACAAATTAGCCTAGCGATATTCCTGTAGTTCTCGTTTGACAACGATTTTCGAAATTCCATTCCTTTTAAAAGTTTCGTCGATTTACTGCTAAATAGATTCTGTACCATAATTACGGTACCCAGATTAGCAGCACATGGCCTGCATTCTATTTGATTAGGCAATGAGCATGTGTTTGAATCAAATTTCGCAGAGTAACCAATTGAACTTTGCTTTTGTCTTGATGTGATTGTAACCTGTTCAGAAACTTGACATATGCTGAACAAAGCTTCTCCTCTGAATCCAAATGAATTTATGCTGTTTAAATCATCAATGGTATCGATCTTACTTGTGCTATGTTGATAACAAAGTAAAGAAAAATCCTTCGGATGAATACCGTCTCCATCATCACGAACCTTAAGGCAAGTTAAATCATTAGATATTTCAACGTAAATGTTTGTTGCATGCGCATCTAAACTGTTTTCAACCAGTTCTTTGACAACATTAAAAGGCTTCTGAATGACTTCACCTGCTGCAATTAAAGAAATAACGTCCTTTCCCAGTTTTCGGATTCTCTCTTTAGATAATTCAGTCATCTAATCTTAATAATAAATACTATTTTTAACAGCAAAACATGGATTTAAATGAACTTAGAGTATAATATGTATTTTGGAGTTTTAAATCTTTGTACTTCTAAAAATAAACTTTTCAATAAAATAAGCATAATTGCGCTGTTTATTAGAAAGGGATAACGAATAGTTACCATGGTTTTTGTAATAAACTCATTATTTATGTAATCGATCGCTTGTCTCTCGTTAATTTTATATTGAAATAATCAAACTTATTTTATTTTAGATACAATCATCTAATATTTTGTATTGATTAATAAAAATTTACGAAAACAGAGAAAAGGCTATTACTTATTTTCTATTTCGATAGTCGTTATCGTTATCTTTGTGAAAAATAAAAATGAATAAATAGGCTGGATAACGAATTATCAATTTATATATTGTATATTTTTATAATTTAGGGTGACGGCAGCCGCTGAAATGTCGGACTGAATGTTCGATGCTTGACCTAATTTTTATATTTTATATTGATAAATATGATTAACTTATTTTTTTTTAAATTTCCGGGAACTATCAGGTATAGTTGAACGACAACAGAAAAAAAATCATTTTAATATTTCGCCAGTAACTACTAACTAGTAAATTAAGTAATTAAGTTAATTTTCTGAAGATGCTAGTAGTTACTGGCGAAATATCAAAATAATTTTTGTTGTCGTTCAACTATACCTGATTGTTTTCATGGATATTTAAAAATTTAAATACAGATCAGGATGGATATATATTTATAACAATTAACTTATGGTAATAATTTCATCTTGTGAATTTTGGAACTGTATAAGTTCATGTGTGAAGTTTATTTCATTATCATATAAAAGAGAATATGTTTATTATACGTATAGATTTTCCAGGTAAATATTCCTTTATAACCAAACAATTGATAATTTGAAGCATGAAAACTCTTATTTGTAAGTTCTAAAACCACAATGATAAAATTGTAATTTAATATCAAACACAAACAATAAAAATATAATCAGCAAGGCATACAGCAAGCTACACGGAATTACTAAAACAACAGCAAAGTCAATCATGCAAATGAGGAAGATTTGTTTGAAATCGAAAATTAATGTCTGTATACTAATTTGTTCAATTGAGTTAAAATTAATAATGCTTTTTAATATCTGGATGATGACGGTTAGAGAAGTATATTCAGTGCGTTTTTGTAGTATGAACGATTAATCAGATGAACTTAGTATAAAATTGCTTAGACATTAAATTAAGAATATATCAAATCAGCTAACTGAGTCTACGTGTATAAAATAATTATAAAATAAACAAAACATAATAATGCTAAATCAAAATTTAATAATTAAATAATAAAATTAATAATTGTTTTTAGATTTTCTATAATTTTAATCAAGTTAAAAAAAAAAATAAAAAATAAAATTTAAAATAAACGTCATTTTTATGAATTGACTAATAAATAACAGACGTTGTATCAGAATAAGAATTAGAGGTCATCAGGAGGAACTGCTATGCTATCAGGTTTCGGCCCCTAACTCCTCTACCCAACATAGCAGCGGGGCCAAATACATGCTAATGATGTATTTCCTCTGAAATAACTATCTAGTATCTTATTCTAATGCAAAGTATATTATTTATTATCCATCCATAAAAATTTGCCACTTAAGAGTTTAAATTTATTCTTTATATTATTGTGTTGATTTATATATTTTACTATTTTCTGCTTGATGTTATTTTTATAGTAACTTAGTTTAAAATATGTATCTATTAAATTATTTAAATGATTTTGAAGAAAGCCAATATACCAGGAAAATTATCAAACATAAGCGATTTATATTAAATACAAAAGTAGTTAATCATCAGGAATTCTTAAATATATTACTTAAAAGGTAAAATGCTAATTCACATTATCAGAATCACATGTGTAAATACCAGCTGGTATGATATTACCATTACCTAACATATGTGTGGATGTTTGCTTATTGCTAAGTCAGTAGCAAATGTTCATCTAATGTATAACAAATCGTCGTACTTCCTGTCTTAACAAGTATTATAGGATAATGAATTAGTGGTTCCGAGCTATTGTCAAATTTATTTGGTACTTGTTGAGATACTTGTTTCTTAAAACACTATTATGACGGGGAAAACTATCTTGAGTATGCCGCCACGCCACTAAACAATAGGTATATTCAGTTGATTGATTATTAGTACGAAGTTAATACTTGCGTGCACAGTCAATTTATAAGGTTTCAGCATTAGCAGCTTATTACTGATTCAACAAAAGTGAGTGTATATTGAAGAGTCAAAACAAATAATAAACAGCTTATATGACTTGCTTCGCTAAAGATTAAAAGAATATACTTGACTAAGGATAATATATCACTTTAAACCTATCAAAGTGCCCGTCTTCAGTGTGGCAATCAACCTCTCCAACGTCGTCGATAATGCAAAATTAACTAAAATACTTGTACCACTATTTTCTCGATAAAAGAAAATAAGCTTATCAATTGGAAGCAAAACGCATCGAGGTGGATTAGTTTACTAGACCATGATAAAGTTTAAACAATGTATATTTCACACTATAATTACAAAGCAACTCCCTAACCCCAATTGCGAGGATTGGCGGATCAACGCAAGTACAAAAGTGTTACGGCTGTGCAAGCAAAAGAAGCAGTACTTGACGCTCTTATTGCAGGAATTAGTTCAAAGAGCATTCGTCAAAATCTTCTTGAGTATACCGACCTGACGTTTGATAAAGCTATTAAAACCGCGATAATATTCGAACTATCTGAAATCGACAACTACATGTACACTGTAAGTGCTCAATGTTCAGAAGTTCCCGGGGATGAGGTTAATGTGCTTCCAACGAAGACAGGACCTATGTACTCTGAGTCTAATGTTCACATGCCTCATAACGAAAATATACATATCAAAGCATACCGCAGCCAACATGCTCATTTTCTAGAGCATCAAATAAACAAAAATGTTTCTTCTGTGGTGGTGCCTCACATCCACGTGAGAAGTGTCCTGCGAGAGACGCGATTTACAATAAGTGTGGCAAGATTGGTCATTATGCAAGGGGAATGCATGTCACAGAAATCAAATTCGGTAAAGGCCTACGTTGCTTCTACCATCACTAACTGCCATGCCCTAACTACAACGTATAAAAAAGATTTATTTTAACGTGGCAAATGCGTGCCAGCGCACGCTTACATGACCACAACAAACAAAAATGTAAATCATGTGTCGAGAAGGTGTGAACGGAGGAGGTGTTTGAATGTGATAAAGAAGGTAGCGCGGCGGACGTCGAGAGGGAGTTGATTCCAGGCGAGTGAGCGGCGACGAGGAAAGATCGGAGACCATAGTCGTGGGAGTAATTAAGAAAGTGGAGTAAGAGGGTATGACTGGAACGCAGCGATATCGAGGTGGGGCGAGTGTCGTCTAAGAAAGGAAGGTTGATGAACGATGGGGAGCCGACAGCTATGAGACGAAAAGTTACGACTAACAGGCGGAGTTTGATGCGTATGTGGATGGTGGGCCAGAAGAGTTGATCAAGATATGTGGATGTGTGCTTGAAGCGACGGAGAGGAAAGAGCACTCGAACGACGGAGTTAATTATTCGTTGTAGGGGTAGGATGATGAATTTTGTAGAATTTGCGAAAAGGCTGAGGCATTAATCGATTTTAGGGAAGAGAAGCGATGAAAGAAGATACATACAAGAGCGGAAGTCGATAAGGGGGCGGATACGGCAGATGTCACGGAGAAATAAGCTAGACGAGCGGGACTTATTATGAACGAAGGGTTTAAGGGAAAGGTGATAATCAAAATGGAAGCATAGGAAAGTAAGATTGTGTACTATGGGGATGATCGATGAGGCAAAAAATACAGGGGGAGGAGATATGTTCGGTTTACGGTGGGATCCACATCACTTTAAACTTGTCGGGGTTTAGAACGAGATGGAAATTGGAGAGACGTTTGTAGATAGAAGAAAGACAGTTAGATGCAGAAATGCCGATATCGTGTATGCGATGTGGGAGTGCATGAGCATAAATGAGGATGTTATTGGCGTATTGCATGATGTTAAATGAGTAAGGTTTGGTAAACGGAGAGAGATCGCCAAGCAGAAGAGAGAAAAGCAGGAGACCTAAGACTGAACCTTGTTGGACCCCGCAAAAAATAGGGATGAAAGGGGAGGATGATGATTAAGAACAGACGTGAAAGGAACGATCGTATAGATATGAAACAAACCATGCTACAGAGGAAGAAGAAAAGCCGTGATCATAACGAACGCGAGAAAGGAGGACGGAGTGGTCGACAATGTGGAAGCCGGAGGAGAGGTCGAGGGAGATGAGAACACTATATAGAGCCTTGTCTTGAGAAATGAGTAAGTCGTTGTAAACTTTAATGTAGGCGATTTCTGTGGAGTGATTAGAGCGAAAAGCGGATTGGAAAGGAGGGTACAGATTGGATGAGGAGAGAAGCGTTAATCTGTATTAAGATGAGGTGTTCTAAAAGCTTAGAAAGAGTAGGGAGTAGTGAAATGGGACGATAGCTAGAAGGAATGAGGGGTCGAGCGATTGTTTCTTTAGGAGGAGACGAACGATTGCCGATTTCCAGTGTGAAGGGAAGATACGACTGCGGATGGACGAGTTAAACAAGGTTATGGGAAAAGGGATATAAATGAGCATATGGATTAAAGTATGTGGGCATGTAGGGGATTGTCATGTGATGTTTTACTCGTCAAGGACATGAGAACAGATGAAACTTCGGAAGGTGAGACATGGTAAAGATAAAAGAGTTCCGGAAGGATGAGGCTAGGCGGGGCAGAGTGGGATAGGATGGAGACCGGGGTGTAAGAGAGCAACGTGAATACTTTGTTCAGAGACATGACGAATAATCAAGGGGATTGATGTTACACGGCGAAGAGGAGCGAGCAAGCATTAAGTTAAAAGTATGCCAGAGAGTCTTAGAGTTGAATGAAGTGATGATTTTATGCTGCCAGAAGGAGTTGCATTTGGTACGTAGTAGGTGGAGATAAAACTGGCGATGATGAAGATAGGTATCACGGAAATACGGAGTGATCGAGCGGAAATCACGTCTGAGAGAGCGGTGATAGACTCGAAAAGCATAACGGAGTCGACGCTCTGAGAGTAGGCATTGGATGTCAAACCATGGGGCACGGTGCAAGCGACGGTGTGTGAGGCTTGAATGGCAAGATAATATCGAGAGTGGATGTGAGTTCAGAGTCGAAAAGAAAGGCGAGATCCTGAGGAGATGAATATGTTATTGTGGGATAGAATAGCGACGATTTGAGTAAAGCAGAGCGGAGAAGGGATAGGCCAAGATTTCTCCAAGGGCGACGTTGGATTGTAGGTGTATGAGGAGGGGTCTTGTTGTGAGTGAGATCAAGTGTGACGAGAAAGTGATCGGATAGACCAGGATCGAAAATGGACAGTGAAGTGTAGGCAGCAAAATGATCGGGGACAGCGATGATGTCGAGTGCCCCATCAAGGATATGTGTGGGGGCAGTGGAGATGGGTTTGTAGTTATAGTTGGATAGAATGTTAATAAACTGGATGGACTCGGTGGAAGAGGGGCGGTCGAGGCGGATGTTGAAGTCGCCAAGAACGATTGAAGGGATTGAGGACAAAGAACAGTGAGACAGAAGGTCAGCGAGTTTGTTAAAAAATAAGGATGTAAAAGCTGATGAATCAGGACGGTATACAATAACGATATCTAGAGTGATCGGGTTAGAAGAACGACAAGTGAGCAGTTCAAAAAAGCAAAGACTGAAAGGGGAAGTGATTTTGCAAATAGACGCTGGGTGACGCGGCGAATGCGACAATGCCGCCATGATTAGAGAATTTAGAAGGGGATTTGCTAAGGAGGCGAGCGGATTCGACTAGTGTGCAACCGGCAGAGAGTAAACGGCGGATGGATATGTTGTCAGAATCGGAGTGCCAGGATTCGGTGAGGCAGAAGAGATCGATGGATTGCTTGGTGAATAGTTTGAGGATGATATCGGATTTATTGAGAATAGATCTAGTGTTGAAGAGGCCGAGGCAGAAACTGTGTGTGGTGGTGATAGGGGCTAGTGGAGAAGACACATAGGGGAGATGGAGCGCCATCGAATTTTTGGGCGGGTGTGGACAACTTGAAAATTTCCGTCGATATTTCGGATGGAGAGAGATGTTTCGCTGTTTTCCTCGCGACGGTGTTTTTCGATGCGGGCAGATGAGAGTTGAGCGATTTCGGAGGGGGTGCGATCGGGGAAAATGCGAGTGGCTGAAATGGACATAAGTTAGAATCGTTGGGAGAGGACAGATGACATGTGAGAGCAATGCTTGAAAACAATTTTTAGGAGAGGGGCTGGGAAGGATTAGATTGAGAAGATTTATTTAGGCGGATGAATGCGACAGGAGAGATGTTGTTGAAAAAGGATGATCTATCCGCAGGAACAAGAGACGAGAGGATGGATCTGAATGCTGAAACATCGTGGTCGAGACGTGGTTGTGTAGATAAAGAGGTGGAAGGAGTGATATTAGTGATGATGATGCAACGATCGCGAAAAAGAAAGCGTTTCCGTAAAGGAGGACGAGTAATGTGAGTTGGTGAGATCACGATAGGAGAGCTGGGAGTTGAGAATATCAAGGGAGTAGGTTTAACAGCGGAAGAAAAAGAGGATTTGGATAATATAGAGGGTGATCAGCGATGTGAGGAAAGGTTATGAGTTGAAGGATTATCACCTCCACCAGCTGGAGGTTAGTGGAAGTGATTTTGATTGAGGGATGTAGGTTATTGAGAAACGAGGCATAAGGGAAGATACGGGGGTGTCTGGAAGTGAAGACATGGAATTTGAAGTGCATGTGATGACAGGATCAGTGGGTTGACAAAGGATATCAGAAACGGCTGGGGTGGTTTGAGTTGACACGTTGGAGGTTGATATGTTCTTATGGGAGAGGTCGCGTATGAGTTTGGTGGCACAAATGTCGCATGGGAAGTATTCTTTAGACTTATTGTTGTCGCATTCGATTGCAGTCCAGACGCTGCAGTCGATTGTCGAGCACTGTACTTGTAGTTGAGCACAGTTGGTGTCGGTCGTAGCTGTCTTCTTACGCCCTTTCATCGACGTCCTTGTGTGTTAAAACTGTTAAATTTGATGGATTGATCTTGAACTGGATTGATCTCGAACTGGATTGATCTCGAACTGGATTGATTGTAAGTAGTTGGTAATCAAGAATTTTCAACAGTGTACCAATAAGAACACTCATGGACACAGGCAGTACAGATAACTTCATAAGCAAAGAATTATCAAAACGGCTTAACCTTTCGACACGACCTAAAAGGAAGAAAATAAATATGGCATCAACATCGTTGTATTCGACAAATTTTTAGGTTCACTGACCTAGAAATCGTTACTTCAGCAACGGTTACCATTGACACGCTAAAACTTTTCAAAAACTTATCTCCGGATATAACTCTTATTGCTATCAAAAGCCAAAAATTCAGCAAAACGGATGAATCCTTTATTTAAAAGGAAATCCAACACATGCTTGATAATGACACTATTGAACCAAGTGTGCCCCGTGCAGAGCACAAGTAGTCGTCTCGAGAGAAACAGGTACGAAATTTCTTGTTATAGACTTATCCTAAAACAATAAATCGATATACCTATCTGAACGCATATCTACTACCGAAAATTGCAGAGCTTGCAAACGAAATTTCTAAAAATCGTTATTATTAACTGGTAGATTTTGAAGAGGCTTATTATCATATCGAGATTGATTCGCAAGAATGACATTTCACTGCATTTGAGTATATTGGTCGATTGTACAAATTTAAAAAATCAAGTGGGAGTCACAAACGATGTATCGTGTTTTCAAAGATACGTTAATGAATTCATTGACACAATCCTAAAAAGTTCAAAGATGCTACAGAAAATTTTGGTCTTAAAATAAATAATAGAAAATCCGTATACGGTGTTACACAAATACGAACATTGGGTTGCGAAATATCGTTCAATACACTAAAACCCAATCAAAATCGACTTGTGGCTTTGAGAAATCTAAAATACCGCATAACATGATCACAACGAGAATACTTGGATTATTTTCCTACTATAGCAAGTGTATTAAAATCTTATCAGCAAAAATTGCGCGGTCAACTAAATTTCACATGACATACTCTTCCTTTCTGGTGTAGTTTGTTCAACATGAATGACCGATTTTTCTTTGTCTTGAAAGGATGACATCATTTGAAGTTCGGCATTTGAAGTATCATCGTCCTGATGCGTAGATGACAGTGAAAGTAATTAAATCCCCGGTTTACATAGGTCAGGAGTTGAAATGTCATCTAATGGCAACTTGTTAACAGGATTAACGGTACAGGTGTCTATCGAAGTTGGATTGTCCGCACGGTCTTGAAAAACACGAACGTCATTTAAGTTGAGAGGTAACGATATATCACAACAATTCACATCACAATCAATATCTTCCATTATTTTCATTTGGAGGGCCGAAATCATTGTAGCAGAACAAAAGCCGCAATAAAAGTCCTTGGTCTTGAGTGACGACTCGGTATTTAGAGGAATGTCGACAATAAGCCACACTTCACAGCCTTTATTGCAGCATTCGACATCTAACCGCTTATACGCATTACGATGTTACGTGATATGTATGGTGTTTGACGCCCTCTTCGAATTTGCTTTCTCCATTGTATGTATATGTAAGTTTAATTATCCAAACATTTTAACCAGTCCAAGTAAATCAGCAAGTTGTATTGTGACTAGTGTTGTGTATTTTGTCTTTAATTTTTTGTATATATTGTGTATTTAAGCTGTTAAAATTTTTTGTTCTAAAAAACAAAAAGGAAGTAATATACCAAAAAGGAAGAGTATGGCGCAAATTCCTATTGCAACCTACACGAAACGCTGAATCGACAGACCATCTATTGGGGAAATCGGAGGTAGCAATTCGAGTGGGGCCATCGATGGAAAACAGAAGAACAAAAATAAGAAATCAGGAAATTATTTATCTTCCAACGGTCAGAGCATTTCTTTGGACAACGCTCCTTCCACAAATTACCGTTGGCATCATGATAGGTCTTGCAATGTCCTATTTAGTGGTATGCCTGAATCAAAGGCCAATAACTCACAAACACGTATGAATGACGATGTGTCGAGCATCCGTATTGTTTTCTGTCAGTTACTCTTAAAAGGTGATGAGAAGCTAGCTTCTACCCTGAAGGTTACAAAGTTGTTTCGACTTGGAAAAAAGGTGGTAGAGAAACCAAGATTGTTGAAAGTTGTATTATCTTCCGCAAAACATGCAGACCTTTTGCTCAAACGTGGTTTTAGACTTAAAGATTATCCACATCGTATTCTTAAGGATCTGACTCTCGAAGATCCTTTAAAGTTGAAAGAAGCAAAAACAGAATTACGAAACCGGCTATCTGAAGGTGAAACGAACTTATGCATACGAAATTTTCAGGTTGTAAAATGGCGCCTAGTAGTTCGTTGGTTTCCCATAACGATCAACAGCGTCACTTAGGAGTATCCAGTTCAAATCATGCTAGCTCGTCTGGAAAAGGTAGTTTCAACAGTCATTCATCGCAAATCTTGGGTAGCGTTAGTTTCAATTCTGATCTGAGACATTTAGTTTCATTCAACAAATTATTCACTGTTCCTAGTAATCCCTTACCACAACCCACACGCTATTTATCGATTGGGTATTCTAATCTTCGTAGTTTGCCTGTTCAAATAGTGGAGTTGAAGTATCACATGCTTTCTCATTCGTATGACATTTTCTGCGTTGCTGAATACTGGTTGCATCAATATATTGTCGATATCACTGTGAACATTCCTGGATTTCGCCTTCTACGAAGCGACAGGATATCAGGTAGGCGAGGTAGCGATGCCGCCGCATATGTCAGAGAAAATTTCCTCGTATCTTAGGTGTTGAATGTTTGTGACCATTTTGGGTCGTTTGAGACTCTATGCTTCCGTATCGATCACTCAGTTAGCAGTATGAATTTTAGCGTTGTGTATCGATCTCCATAAGTAATTGCAGACGCTGATCAGCTAAAACATATTTTACAATCGGTATGTTCCTTCCCTCACTTTGTTCTTTTGGGTGATTTTAATCTTCCACGATTTAGATGGTCATACTCTGTCTTTTTGGATGGTAGTTCCACGGAAAGGGAAATATCTGAGTTCCTAGCTGAGGAACTCATGCTGATTCAGCACGTACAAGAACCAACTTGCTTAACTTCAAGATCGGATTCGGTACTTGATCTGGTGTTTTCCAGATATGTAGGAGACATAATCAAAGATGATCATATTTCTCCTTTAGGAAGTAGTGACCACTGCTTGCTCTCCTTGACGGATGTTTCTTATTTCAGATTCTGTTCACCTAGCTCAAAAACTTCCAAACGTCATTGGCCGGAAATGAGAATAGAAGATGTTTTGAGAGTTTACAATCAATTCCCGTGCACTTTCATGAACCCAGACAAGATATCGTTGAATATGATCACTGATTACCTACATGAATTATCTGATATTCTTGCCCCTATGCGCGAATCCTCTTATGCTGCTAAGTCACCTGCATGGATAGATTCCGACGTCAGACAACTAATAAGTTCACAAAATTGTTTATAGAAGCTTCAGCGTTCTGACTCTAGTTTCTCTGCCAGATATAAATATGTTTAAAATCTTTGTACTAGAGTGAAAGCAACAACACGATATGCATTCGAATCGTCTATCGCTAATAATGTAACATGAAATCCAAAACTATTCTGGGCTTGTGTTCGTCGTAACAGAACCATTAACACAGAAATCAAGTATGTCCTTAATGAGGAGGGATGTGTGATAACTTCTCAGTGGTATTGTGGAATACCTTGCTACATCTTTTTTGCTACGGCAAATAATTCACCTTTGACCAGTGTATGTGTTCCTGATGTCTGGAAAACTGCCATCGTAGTTCCGATCCCAAAGAAAACCATTGAAACGGCTTGTACAGACTATAGACCAATCAACCTGACTAGTTCTCTATGCAAAGTCCTTGAAAAGTTGATCGCCACCGGATCAGACATCACTTAAGGGAACTCGGAATAATGTCGTCTTCTCAACACGGTTTCCTCCCTGGTCGTTCCTGCTTAACTAACTTATTGACTTCACGCGAAATGTGGGTTGATGCGGTTAGTCGCGGATATTCAATCAATGGTATTCATTGACTTTTCAAGAGCATTCGATCGGGTGCCGCATGAGAGCTTGGTAGCATCACTATTTAACTACGGCATTCCTGTAATGTTATGTAAGTGGGTTCAAGATTTTCTACGTAATCGATTCTTTAGAGTGAGAGTTAGCTCCCATCTTTCCACTACCAGACGCGATTACTGTGGTGTTCCGCAGGTACCGTACTAGAACCTCTGCTGTTTATTGTGTTCTTTAACGATTTGTTGCTGCGGATTCAGAGTCCCTGTCTTGATTTTGCTGACGACCTCAAACTATGGTATGTAGATGATATTGATCCGCTTGGCATTTCCCTGCAGGAAGACCTTAATGAAATATACCGATGGAGTGAGGCTACAGGTATGAAGATCAATGTTGACAAATGCGGCCACACGAAATTAGGAAGGCGTTGCGGTGACCGTCATTTTCGCCTAGGAACTTCAATTCTTAATGTCGTCATGGAGTATAGGGATTTGAGTGTCATAGTGCATCGGACATTGAAATCTCGGTCAAATACAGAGTTTGCCTATAGCAAGGCTTTGCGAGCTATGTACTGCTTCAAAAATGCATTTAATCGTATTAATCCATATGTTTTCAAACGGTTTTGCTGTGCTCTTGTTCGCCCGCATATACAGTACTGCGTGCAAGCAGTTTTTCCGCACACTAATGGAGAGTTCAATAGACTAGAGTTAATCCTTCGTAGAGGTTCTCGAATGTGTATGGATGGATTATATTCATATCGTGAGCGGCTTGAATTTCTAAAGATACCATCTTTAGGTCAGAGGCTATGTTACCTAGATCTTATTGCATTATGGTGAATGGTTAATGGGATAGATGGGTTTCCCTCATGATATGTTAAAGTTTGCTCTCAGAGGCGTCGTGGCCACCCATTGAAACTATTTAAGTTTCTCCACGGTAAAGTAGTGAGTTTGGCTAGGCTTCCACATCGAGCATTAAACGACTGGAACACGTTGCCAGGAGAAATAGCATGTACCAAGGACTTCTCTCAATTTAAAGTTCAACTGCGTCAGTGGATTAATGATCATGGCATTCCGGATGTGTACAATATTATACTTTTCTTTTCTTTTTTATATTTTTCCTATGTGATCAGTTGAAACAGCCATTTGGCTATAACTTGTAATACTAATAAATAATAAATAATTTCCGTTAGATAAAGAAAGGCAAGTAGCTACAGAAAAAATCAAGAATGATATCATCAACGTGTGCGTCTATATCATCAATGATCGTATACCCTTCTGTGTTAAAACCGACTCCTCGGACAAAGCAATTGGAGCTACTTTATTCCACGACGATATATCAGTAACCTTCTTTTCGCGAACATTAAATATCATTAAAAAACGTCATCCCATCATTGAGAAGGAGGCGTACGCCATAAATGAAGCGCTAAGAACTTGGAAACACTTTTGACCCGACCATTCAGATTTATTACGGACCAAAAGTCAGTTGTGTTTATGCTAGATAATAAAGGGCGCAAAAAAATAAAAATTAGAGCCCTGAAACGGGCTTAGCATCTGTCATTGAATGAAAAAAACCCAAATGCGCCTATAGGGTACTTGGACTATCTCGGGATTCGTTTCCTTTTCAAGAGGACGTCTCCCAGAGCAAAGACTAAGATTTCTCATGCTCCTCATCTCGAGATTACCGAACATAGTCCGCCTCGACTGGATTCTTCAGGGGGTGAAAGATCCCGGATAGTTCAGTAGGAAGGCGGCGTGTTGGTGTGATTGGAGGGCTCAGATCCCACTGGGTCTGAGTCCTCCAGTCACAGCTGATATAACGTCATAACGTTTACTGATAAAAACTTATCAGCTGACGTTATGACGCGAGATGTATGTGGATTTTTGAGTTATCTGACCAACCTGAAAATAGTTCACGAGTGATTACTACATCCTGGAATAACAAGAATGTTTCACTTTGTCCGAAGCCAGAATCTTCCATATTCAGTCAAAGATGTACGATTGATTATCGCAAATTGTAAAATATTTTGTTGAATAAAACCAAGATTTTATAAGCCTGATTACAATCTTCATCTTGATTTTAAAGGTTCATTACTGGAGTCGACTAACGGCAGCACTTATCTGTTCACATCAATAGATTAATTTAACAGTTACCCATTTGTATTTGCCGTTAAAGTTACATCCTCTGAAATTGCATATTCAGATTATCGTGTCTTTATGTGGATGTCCACAATATATACATTCTGACCAAGTGATCGCTTTTCAATTACGATTCTTCAAGTATTAGCTATCCGAGATGAGAATTGCATCAAGCCAAACAACGTCATACAGACCACACAAAAAACGGGCAATGCGAAAAAGGCTCAATGGAATACTCTGGAGGGGAATATTACAAGCACTAAAAAATAGAAATCTGGCTTTATCAAAAGTGGAAGATGTGCTAACCGAGGTATTATCATCCATTCGTGGTCTACTTTGCACATCCATAAATGAGACTTCTCATAGCAAACTCTTTGCGTTCTCACGACGATTTACGTTACGCTACAATTTATCAAAGTGGCTAACCGATTCCAAAAACGTATTGATGAAGCGAAATAATCGATTTTCAAAATATGAGTCAATAGTTCAGAGAGACAAATTACTCAATTCAAATCCGTCCTACTCGACTGTTCAAGAATAATCTGACAAAATAAACAACGTTAACTCAACATCCGCTTACAAGAGCGGAGTCGAAAATGAAGAAGATTCGATAACTGTTGAAAACCAAGAGCAGACCCATTGCTCAGGGCAAGGTACTGAAATAGTATTCGACAACGACGTTGACAATAACTTAAATATATCATTGTACGACACATATGACATTCAAATAACAACTCAAGAGACATTCACGAATTCTCCAGTGCTTCGAAGATATGAAAGGATAAGGAGAATACCAGTGCGATATAGAGACTAGAGAAAAAATAAAAAAGAATAAGTATGGAAGAATGTCATATTTTTATTAACATTCGTTATACATTTTTGTATATTTTTAAAATTTTTATTTACATACTTCAGATGTATCGTGTTGAATGAAGACTTCATTGTTTATTTCTGATTGTTATAAAATTCGATATATTACAATTTGGTTATCATCTTGGCACTTTGAATAAATAGAAAAAATAAAATAAATGGCTTCGAATTTCCAAAGTTTCACATATATTTGACAGCCAAATATGCCCTTTTTAAAAAATTTAAAACTTACATAAGTTTATAAATGGTAAGTTTATAAATCAGTTCCTACTAACTACTCCAATTCTTATTCTAATACATTGTATATTATCTATTAATCGGTTCATAAAAATACTAGGTTATAAGATGTCTTTCCTGAGAATAAGATATATTTCAATTTTTTAAATTTATAATACAAAAGTAATATAACTTTGGTTATAAAAATTATACTTTTGAAGGTCGTCTTGAGTTCTGTTGACCACGCTAAGATGCTGCTTCATAGTGGTTACCTCTTAAAAGATTCTACTATAAGAATACCCAGTGACATTAATTTTGATGAACGTTTAAAATTGAGGAAGGTTCGTGAGGAGCTACAGGCTAGAATAAGCAAAAAAGAGACGAATCCATAAATAATAAATTTTCAAATACTTTGATGGCTACCATCGATACGTTGGACCCTGCGTCTCCTAAACTAGAGAATGGGTTTTATATAATATTTCGACAATATTGCGTATTATCCTCCTCTCGGTAACAGTGATCACTGTTCTCAATTAAATTTGTATTCGAAATCGTTTGTAGGCCAAAATGGGGCTATCCAAAAAGAAATTGGACACGGATACCCGACATCTCTCCGAAATGTACATTCGCTCCAAAACAGAGAACTTTCATTAATTCCACTTGTTCTTGAACTTCGGTTTGGTCATGAACTTCGTTCAATGTTAAAACTGCGAATTGTTTCGGCTATTTACTCTTTAAAATAGTATCACATTCACAATATTATTCAGAATCTCGTTAAGCCAATCAGTCATCTGAAGTATTGCACTTTATCACAAGGCTTGACCGTTTTGGTTATCCTGGCCCAGATGATATTCCACCTTACCAAATTAATGCGATTGGACCCGCCGTAATAAAAGATTTATTTTAACGTGGCGAATGTGTGCCAGAGCACGCTTACATGACCACAACAAAACAAAAATGGAAATCATGTGTCGAGAAGTTGTGAACGGAGGAGGTGTTTGAATGTGATAAAGGAGGGAGTGCGGCGGACGTCGAGAGAGAGTTGATTCCAAGCGAGTGAGGCGGCCACGAGGAAGCATCGGAGACCGTAGTTGTTGGAGTAATTGGGAACGTGGAGTAAGAGGGTATGACAGGAACGAAGCGATAGCGAGGTAGGGCGAGTATCGTCTAAGAAAGGAAGGTTGATGAACGATGGGGAGCTGACAGCGATGAGACGAAAAGTAACGAGAAGAAGGCGGAGTTTGATGCGGATGTGGATGGTGGGCCAGGAGAATTGTGCAAAATATGTGGATGTGTGTTTGAAGCGACGGAGACGAAAGAGCACTCGAACGGCCGTGTTGATTATTCGTTGTAGGTTAGGATTATGGATTTTGGAGAATTTGCGAAAAGGCTGAGGCAGTAATCGATTTTAGGGAAGAGTCATACAAGAATGGAAGTCGATAAGGGTCGGATACGTCGGATGTCACGGAGAATTAAGTTAGACGAGCTAACCTAACTAAGTATTGTCTTAGCTCGTATATTTTCATATGGCCTGATAAATTCGTGGATTCCTGCAACATGGAAGTCTTCTATTGTTGTGCCAATCTCTAAAAAACATCCAGTGACTTTTTGTTTAGAATTTTGTCCTATCATTTTGACCAGTGTTCTCTCCAAATTTTTAGAACGAATTATTGCCAAAAGGCAACTTAAGCATGTAAGCTTTAGCAGCATTCTTACAGATTCTCAACACGGATTCAGACAAGGTTATGTTTTGTCTTAATTTGCTTACCGAAAGAAAGTTGGATAAAATCACTAAGCACGGGAATCTGTCTCAACGTCGTATTTCTAGATTTTTTAAAAGCCTTTGATTGTGTTCCACATAAAGGTCTTGTGCCACTCGTAATCTACTACGGCGCCCCTCGTGTGATCAGCTCTTGGATTAAAAACTTTTTATTGCGGACGCTTTAGGTTACAGTTAGTGAGTCTTTATTTGCAAAAATAAGTACGTCGATAGGTGTCCCTTAGCCTTCTGCACTAGGTCCCATATTATTCATCACATACCTTAACGATTTACTTTTACGTATTGAGAACACTAAATCGGCATTCGCTGATGATCTTAAAATTTTGACTGCTATACGAGATGTTGATGACTGTTAATCTTAAGAGGCAGACTTGGATCGATTGTATGATTGGTGTCGCTTTACTGGATTACATCTTAATGTTGATAAGTGTGTACTTATGAGGATGGATTAAAACTCAAGTAATTTTGCATACCATATCGACGATGTTCTTCTCACCGAAATATCAAATCATAGGGATTTAGTAATGATCGTACAGGCATCATTTAAACAAAAGTTAATAGTGAAAGCGCAATTAAAAGCGCTACTTATGCACTATATATTGTAAAATCTCGTTCTTTAAGATCAGCATTAATGTCTTTAGAAATTTGTTTAACACGTTGTTTCGTCCACATTTAGATCATGCAATTCAGGATCATTTACCGGTCACCAAACATGAAAGGACAGATATAGAGTCAATCCTAAGGCGACGAACTCGTTTATGTTTCAATGCTATAATGGATTATGCGTCTCGATTAGATTTGCTAAGAACTCTACCGATGTCATTACTATTTTTGTTTATTGACTTGATAGGAATTGATGCACTTATACACCGATTGGACGGTTATCCGAGTGATGCGATCACATTACATTCATCGATTTTGAGAAATCACAACAAATCTGTTTATAAAACAAGACATTGCAGGTATCGAAAATGCTCGAGACTGTCACACAGTGTACTTAATATGTGGAATTCTCTGTCTGAGGAAATTGCTGCCTCCTGGAGCATGCATTTTTTCAAAAAATTATTAAAGACATGGATGATTGAGAAGACAAGAAACGATTTACGGGCATATTTGCAGTGATTTGGTCTGTTTTGCTTGTTGATTTCCTTTTCTTTGTTTCTTATTTTCTTTTCTTTTTTTTCATTATTTTCCAAATTGTAATCAGGCAAAATAGCTATATGGCTCAGCCTTGTAAGAATGATAATTACTAAATATTAAGTGTTTAACAAAATACAATGATTATTATTAGGGCCGAAATTGCTAATTGTACTGCAAATCTATAATTACTTAGCGAGAGAATACCGGGGATTGATCCGGAACACTTTTTAACGCCAGGAACCTGTCGACAGCGTTGGAAAGGTCTACACAATTGTAAGCGGCTATTGGTCTAACACTTCTCTACCCATGGGTATCACGATAAGATTTGTCGTATATGTATTTCTTTACATTCACGATCGTCGTGTTGTTCGTGCAAATTTTGTTTGTGCGCTTGCTGGTCCTTGCTTCATATTTTCGAATGTCCATATTTGCAGCATTTGAGTTTGATGAACAGTGCATGAGCATTAGGGGTATAGTATATGAACAAGAGAATATACAATATGTTGCCACAACGTCAAACATCAGCATTCGTTTATATTGAATTATCTGATTTATTGGAACTACTTTTTTCTTTCCTTTTATATTTTGTGGAAGCCGAGAGGCGCGATGACAATAAATTCTCTCTTCTTCATTATTATTAATATGGACAACATTTGATTGACACTAAATGCTGCTATTGCAACACAAAGGCTGATCGATGCATTCGATGCCCATGTTCTAAATCAGAGTGCAAACACACGTGAAGAGTGCTTGGATGTCGATTACTCGTTACTCAACAGTTGAAAAAATGGAAATCCAGAAAGCCATCATACAACACAGAAAAACGAAACAATGAACATCCACATTGACATACCTGAACATAGGTTTTCACTTATTTGAAAACCTACGATATAAACAAAAATAATGATATAAAAAAATAATGATATAAACTAAAATAAGATGGCTTAAGCGACGACTGCGATGAGATCGCAAACAATACACGATATTTACGAAGAGGTTGTTTACTGGATTACTAATCACTTCCGGTAAACTGTCAGCAATGACAACAAATAATTTGAATTCTAAATAATTTGCTATCTGAATGCTTTAAATGCTTCAATACGGATAAACAAATAGGGATGATCCTTTAAAGGAATCCATCGTTTTGTGTCAACTGATTTTACAACGAGTTGGAAGTCAAAAAATAAACTTTATAATAAAATCACTAGCGCGGAGAATAAAACTTTGAAAAAGTAATGATCGCGGCAAACTTAAATTATTATTCTCTATTATCTTCGAATCATATACACAAACACCAGATATTAATTGAACCCATGTTTCAAATTTTTTGTTTTTCAATTTTCTCATATACAACTCTGACAGTGTTGAAGCTCGATGATTACCTGATGATAAACTGTCAACTTGCTCGGATATTTCAGTTTCTACAACAAAATAAATCTTAGCATTACATTAAGCAAGGTAATATAATTTTCAATTACAAAACGGTTACAAATCAATTCTAATGCCTTATAATAAAGCTGATTTTGTATTAAACCTAAAAGTATAAAAATACATTAATTTTTAATTTTATTTTAATTTTATATTGTTTAAATTTTATTGTATGAAGTCTTTACTTATATTGCATTTATTATTTTGAATTTTCGCTCCATTTATTGTACCAGTGGAATACAATGACAATTTTCCTAGATTACTCCTGACTTTTAGTGTATGTGTGTATTTGATGGTTGCCTTAAGGTGTGTGAAAGACCCTTAACGGCTCAGTCGGAAAGTGTTGTCAACTAGTGAGGTCTGGTTTCAATTTAATATAAGAAGATCTTTAGGGAATAGTTCTAAGGTCATAAACTTGTATTTTATTTGTTTCCTATTATTTCTAGACTATACATTATTTGGTACATTCTTGTTATTTAGTAAGAAAATCCTTATTTTTATTTTATAGAAAATTTGTAGCCTATTGTGTTATTTTATTTTATCGTTTCATGTTGCCGCAAGTGAACTATTAAAATGCACAGTGTAGAAATCATTTGCAGTTCAACGATTCACAACCTGAAGAACAGATCTGTGTTTGAAAATACGTGCAAAATTAAATAATCTTTCTTTTAGTTGACGTTCCAATCAATCAAAAAATAACATATATTGATTTTATGTAGCAATATATACTATAATTAGCTATATTGTAGTGCTATTTTTGTCACTTTAATTTTTTAAATGGAACACTAAAATGGCTTTCACAACTCAGATTTATTTAATTTTAATAAACTTATAATTATCCCGTAGATTCATTAATAAATAAAGATTTTCTTAAATACAAAAAAAATCAAGGAGAAACATGCAAAACAGAAAAACAGTCACCAAAAACATAGTTAGTTAATTCTATCAGTCATTTGCGTCCGTCTTCAACTTCAAAATTACGGCCACAGATCCAGGGATATCTAAGCCCCCAAACCAATCCAACACGCCGCCTTCCGACTGAACAACTCGGGGTCTCTCACCTACCTAAAAATCCAATCGGCGCGGACTATGCTGGGTAAACGAGAGTCGAGGAGCTTAAGAAACCTTAGCCTTTGCTCTGGGGGACGTCCTCTCGAAAAGAAGACGAATCCCGAGATAGCCCAAGTGCCCCAAAGGT
This sequence comes from Pomphorhynchus laevis, assembly GCA_012934845.2. NCBI lineage: Eukaryota > Metazoa > Acanthocephala > Palaeacanthocephala > Echinorhynchida > Pomphorhynchidae > Pomphorhynchus > Pomphorhynchus laevis. The sequence continues at coordinate 89,957 of WNNJ02000598.1, read as the reverse complement.
GCACCTGGTTTTCCCTTACAATAACATATGCTGAGCTTGTTTCAGCGCTCACCTAGCTTTCTTCAGGACACGTTTGAGTCTATCCAGGTCAGCTTTCGCCGACCAGTTCACCGTAACAGTGAACCCCAGGTATTTTACTCGACTTGTGAAGGTGGGAAGTGGTTCAGAGGCAAATATGGAGGAGAGCGCAGAGAGTGCTAATCTCTTAAGTTTCTGCTTTGTTGCAGAGGTGCCATGAAAGACAACCGCCTGCGATTTGGCGGAGTTTAAAATAAGGTTGGATATGGGTAACTGATCTTTTAATCTTAAAAAGAAGCGGCTGATGTCAGAGACTACGTCTTTACACATGTGTCCAGTGAACAGGGCTATGGTGTCATCAGCGTACACCACTAGACGCTGTTCGCGTTTAAATATTTTAAATAGATTAATGGAGGCAGCAAGATATAAGATAGGAGAAAGGTGAACCTTGAGGTACACCCGTAATAGGGTAGAACTGACGCACATCAGGGTCGTCTTCATAGTAAAATCGCTTGGTATACAGAAGGATCTCCACTCTGTTCACAATTCTCGCAGGCAACCCGAGGGACCTGAGAGAAGAGATCACAAATGGAATAGAAATGCGGTCAAATGCAGCAGAAATGTTAAGGAAAACAGCCACTACTAAACGATGGCTATTCTCCCGACAAAACTGTTCCACTTCACTTACTGCTGAATGGACAGAGCGACCTTTAACTAACCCATGAAAACCTGGAGGGATCAAATTACGCCTACTTAAATGGTCGCAGATTTTACGCGCAAGCGCTTTTTCGTAAATCGACACGAGGGCATTTTGAATCGAAATGGGTCGCAGATCTTTAGGGCATGAGCAGGATTTTTTCTTAGGAATAAAAACACGCTTACTAATATTAACACCTGCTACATTTGATGGGGAGGCTAAAAGCATTGTGACGGCCACCTCTTTTCTCTGATTGCTGTCAAAAGCTGACAGACCCGAGAAGAAAGTGGAGCGACGGATTTGGAGGTGCCCGGGAGTGGACCCCAGGAGTTAAGGATATCCGTAACAGATAAATCCCTACTCCTGAAGTTACACCAAGGCGGGAATTGGTTGATGGTGATTGAGTGGCTCCATAGTTGTGTAGGGCTAGTGACTCCTCCAAAACTTTATCAAGGCATATATTCCCTATCCAACCCAATGCTCTATCCTTCCAGCAAACAAACTTCTCCTTGAAAATCTTCCAGAAGGAAGACTGAGAAGGATTAAGGCGAGCAATACTCGTCCTATCCCTACTTAGCTGGAAACTATATATAGTGCTCCAGTATTCGTTCAAGAGAGCTTGTCTGCCGGGAACAGAGAGATTAGGGAGGTTAAGCAGTTTCGCTAGGACCTTGAGTTTCGTCTGAGTGGGATTGTATATACGACCTTTATAGGTAATCGATAAAATCGCGGTAGCTTGCGAAAAGAGGTAGGTATTAAATTCGGTCAGACTCTCATTTCCTATTATGGGAAAGAGTTGGATAGCCGCTTGAAAGAAGGCCACTCTGATTGGATCAAAGTGTAACCTCCTTCAAAGCAACATATCTTCGTCAATTCTCCAACGAATTAGGACATGAGAGGTGGACAATTGCTGGCGCGACTGCTCCGTGCAGAGGGAGCACGACTGCTCCGTGCAGAGGGGTTTTAACAACCACCTCGAGTGAAGCAGTAAAATATCGAGGATAGAATTTGTTGATGTGCAATGAAAGCAGGGGATAGGGGGTTTGAGTAAGATAACCGTTCCTAGCACTGCAAAGTGCTGCATTGATCCAACGACCAGTTCTGTCGTTGAAATCCTCAAGTATCATGTCATAACCGCTGTCAATAATACTATCCAGGAGGTCACGGTTCTTGTGAATTTCCCCTGGACGGATGTGGACATTGGCTAGACTGGAGCGTTTACCGTTCTTACTGAGTGAAACTACTACACAAGGCATGGCTGGACATGAATAGTTTAATAGGAGGTAGGATCTCAAGGAGCACTTAACTAAGGTCAAGAGTCCTTGAGAAGAAGAGGAAGTAGGTGGGTTATGTACGGAGTATAGTGGGAACAGATATGCTTTGGGATAAATCAAGTAATGTCCCGGGGAAGACGGATAGACCGCGTCTCCTGAAGGACTATAACATCTGCATCTCTACCAGATAGAAGTCTAAGGACAGAAGCACCTCTCGAGTTTCACTGAAGGATATTCAGTGAAAAAGGCTCACGAGTACTCTGCATTGTGATGGATTAGTTGGATGGGGATTGCCCACCTAGACAGAGCTTGGTGCAGGAAGGTTGCCCTTCCCACCACCAGCTCCGTCCAGGAAATGTACTTGCCCCTGGGCAGCGTCTTCATTTCCCCGTTAATCCTTCAGCAACTTCCCTATCTTTAAAGGGGGCACGGGGTCGGCCGAGGTCCCACTCTTTTTAGAAACTGAAATCACAGAATTCACCGGAACTGTGGGTGATTTAAGGAGCGCTGAGAATATGAATATCACGAGCTCTTCAGTTAGTTTACGGGCAGCTGCTGCCCTAATATCCAATGCGCGAAATAATTCTTTGTCAGGCATTCTGGAACCGGCGAACGAAGGAGCCGTGGCAGTGGCATCTGAAAAGGAAATGGGCTTTCTTGAATTGGCAGAGACAACCTCTTTGGAGTATGCCTTAAAGACCCAGCATCTCCTACTCCAGGCTGGATGGCTCCCCCACAGTTGGAGCAGGATGGGTGGGCCGTACATTTTCTGCCATTCGCAACAGCCAGGCAAGAGGAGGAGCTACACCCCCCACATGTAGTCGGTAGTGTGTAGCTAGAAACCCGGTGCCTCCATTTATGGCACCGGTTACAGTGGGAATAGCTAAACTCTTCCCTGCTAACAATTTTGAAGTTTAAATTAAATCCCATAAATGGGTTGCATGCAGAGTTGAACAGGGTTTCCGCTTACCCCAGCGGCGCTGAGCAGAATTCAACGGAAATGGGGAAGCCGTTTTTCCCCATCAAAGGGCGAAAATTAGATATTTTGTAAATACTTTTCGGCGATTCAATGCCAGATTCGTCCAAATGTGCAGGGAGGTTGTTTATTTTCAGTAAAGCCAGGATAGGCTCCGTTCAAACAAACCGAATTTTTTAAAATTAGAATCAAAAAATCTACCGTAATCGTCAAGGATATCTTGTGTAGCAAAAGAGATTTTGATGTCTGGTTCAGGATATATTACTGAGTTAAATATGACTGTTTTTAAGATTCGAAGCCAATTTTCTCATGAAAACATTATACATTAAGTGCCTCTCTAGAGGGCTTAATTAGTTTGATTACTCCCAGATTGGCAAGTTTAGGGATTGGGGAGTAACTCACTATCCCATGCATCAATAAAAACATTACTAACCTTATGATCATTGATTTTTGAAACGGAATATTCTTCTTTTTTGTGAGAATTTGCCATTTCTTCTACGCAAAATTGCTGTGATTCGCTTTTCATTGGTCGTCCGACAGTAACTTTTGCACGTTGCATTTTGAAAAATTTGATGGATTCATTACTTTCACTTGAATAATATCAATCAAAATATTGGCTGTTTTTTAAATTTTCCCAACGTCAAAAATATACAAAACATCAAAACTCTTTAGCAAGTAATTAAATTGTGATTATATAGATATATTTTTATATCGAAACAGCTCTAATCAGTTATCAGAATCAAAAAAGCGAGCTATGTAAACGAACATGTCGAAGGTTCAAAGCAATTGCAATTCCAGCAAAATTCTTTACGAAAAGTCAAAATTCAACGAAAAATATCAGGTATTCTCAGATGATACAAAACATCAAGCAAAAGGTTAGTTCTGTTTCTATTGTTTGTGAAGATGAGGGGTTACTTCCCCCATTCCCAAACTTACAAATTTGGGTATTATAAAGATTTCAAAGCCCGTTGAGAGACATTTATTATTCAATATTTTCCTCAGGAAATTTTCTACGGAACTTAAAAATAGAGTTGTTTTTAACTGTGATCGATACGGTGAATCAGAAATAAAAATTTCTTTTGCTTCGCCTGAGTATCTTAAAAGCTATTCTGTATTTTTTGAATCCAATTTGTCCGAATTTGGATCTTTTTAACAAAAACCAATCATGGCCTTGGTCAAGATATCGAATCTCTCGGCCCACCTAGAAGATGCTGATATTGCAATACTAAAAAGTAAGTTCAATATTTACAGTTTTCGCCAACTTAAGGGAAAGAATGGCTTCCCCTTAACGATCGCTTTCGGTTCTGCAGCGACTGATCATGCTGAGATACTCGTCAGATCTGCTAATAATTCCTTTTTGGGCTTCAATTTATCATTTAAAATAGTTGACAGGGAAGAGTTTACATACCCCCATTGTAGTCGGTGCCATAAGTGGGGGCACTGGGCTTCCAGCTGTACCCTACCGACTACATGTGGAGTGTGTAGCTCCTCATCCTGCCTGGCAGTAATGGACGGCTGTAAATGCTCGGCCCTCCCTTCCTGCTCCAACTGTGGGGGGGTGTCACCCTGCCTGGAGCAGGAGGTGTAACGTCTTCAAAGATTACGCCAACAAATTCTGTTTAGCAGCTGCCAAGAAGCCGGTCTCTTTTTCCGAAGCAGCTGCCTTGCCTTCTAACGTTGGGTCAAGAATGACGAACGCCGACATCTTTAGAGCCATAGATATCCGTGCCGCTGTGAATAAGGAACACACTGAGGAGTTAGTCAAGTCTCTACTCGGTGCCCTCCTCACGGCACCGGCTGTTTCGATTAATGCAGTAATACCGTCTTCAAAGAAAAGGGGGCTTCGGCCAATCTTCCCATCCCACCTTTAAATATTAGGAAACTAATGAAGGCTAAGGCTAGAAAGGGTAATGAAGATGCTGCCCAGGGGCAAGTACCTACCGTGGACGGAGCTGGTGGCGGGAAGGGAAACCTGCACCTAGCACTGTCTAGGTAGGCAATCCCCCATCCAACTAATCCATCACAATGCAGAGTACTCGTGAGCCTTTTTCACTGAATATCCTTCAGTGGAATTCGGGAGGTGCTTCTGCCCTTAGACTTTTATCTGGTAGAGATGCAGATCTTATAGTCTTTCAGGATACGCTGTCTATTCGTTTTCCCCAGGACATTACTCGATTTATCCCAAAGCATATATGTTTCCACTATACTCCGTACATAACCCCACCTCACTCATCTTCATCTCAAGGACTCTTGACCTTAGTTAAGTGCTCCTTAAGGTCCCCCTCCTATTAAACTAATCATGTCCGGCCATGTATTGTTTTGTAGTTTCACTCATTAAGAACGGTAAACCCCTTAGTCTAGCCAATGTCTACATCCGTCCAGGGGAAATTCATCCGTCCAGGGATTTATCTGTTACGGATATCCTTAACTCCTAGGGTCCACTCGCGAGCACCTCCAAATACGTCGCTCCACTTTCTTCTCGGGTCTTTCAGCCTTTGACAGCAATCAGAGAAGAGAGGTGGCCGTCACAATGCTTTTAGCCTTCCCATCCGATGTAGCAGGTATTAATATTAGTAAGCGTGTTTTTATTCCTAAGAAAAATCCTGCTCATGCCCTAAAGATTTGCGACCCATTTCGATTCAAAACGCCCTCGTGTCGATTTACGAAAAAGCGCTTGCGCGTAAAATCCGCGACCATTTAAGTAGGCGTAATTTGATCCCTCCAGGTTTTCATGGGTTAGTTAAAGGTCGCTCTGTCCATTCAGCAGTAAGTGAAGTGGAACAGTTTTGTCGGGAGAATAGCCATCGTTTAGTAGTGGCTGTTTTCCTTAACATTTCTGCTGCATTTGACCGCATTTCTATTCCATTTGTGATCTCTTCTCTCAGGTCCCTCGGGTTGCCTGCGAGAATTGTGAACAGAGTGGAGATCCTTCTGTATACCAAGCGATTTTACTATGAAGACGACCCTGATGTGCGTCAGTTCTACCCTATTACGGGTGTACCTCAAGGTTCACCTTTCTCCTATCTTATATCTTGCTGCCTCCATTAATCTATTTAAAATATTTAAACGCGAACAGCGTCTAGTGATGTACGCTGATGACACCACAGCCCTGTTCACTGGACACATGTGTAAAGACGTAGTCTCTGACATCAGCCGCTTCTTTTTAAGATTAAAAGACCAATTACTCAAATCCAATCTTGTTTTAAACTCTGCAAAATCGCAGGTGGTCGTCTTTCATGGCACCCCCGCCACAAAGAAAATCTTAAGAGATTAGCACTCTCTGCGCTCTCTTCCATATTTGCCTCTGAACCACTCCCCACCTTATCAAGTCGAGTAAAATACCTGGATTCTCCGTTATGGTGAACTGGTCGGCGAAAGCCAACCTGGATAGACTTAAACGTACACTGAAGAAAGCTAGATGAGCGCTGAAACAAGCTCAGCATATGTTATTGTAAGGGAAAACCAGGTGCACATTTGGGGCACTTGGGCTATCTCGGGATTCGTCTTCCTTTCGAGAGGACGTCCCCCAGAGCAAAGGCTAAGGTTTCTTAAGCTCCTTGTCTCTCGTTTACCCAGCATAGTCCGCGTCGATTGGATTTTTCGGTGGGTGAAAGACCCCGGGTGGTTCAATCGGAAAGCGGCGTGTTTGATCGGTTGGGGGCTCAGATCCTCCTGGATCTGAGGCCATAAAGAAGTGGCATGAAGACTACATGGCACATGGTGATGACGAAGATGTTGAAGATGATTTGAATTGGTTTTGTTGTCCTCCATTTACACTTATTTTTGTTATTTTGTTATTTGATAAAATCTTATTATTACTATAATTGTTTTTGTAAAAGCTTTACATATTAACATGAAAGCTTTAATACTTTTAATTTATTTTAAAAAATCCTTTTAATAACACCTTTTTATTAAATTACCTGAAACATCTCAATCAAATTTTCATAAAATTATTGCATTTGAACACGTTCAACTCTTTTTTCCTATTTGGTTGTTGTTAAAGCTCGGGATGCCATCTTCAGCTGAGTACTAATGTAGGGGATCACGTGTGATAAAGTAGATGACAATAAATGGTACCATCGGCCAGCGACTGTGATTCCCTTTAGTATTCTTATACATTCAACTACATACGAGCATTATCTCAAATAGCTGGCTCACAATAAGTTCGCAAATAAGTTAATTAGTTATTAAAATAAGGAAATGCCAAACGAAACATTGCCTGATCCATTCGTAGTCTTTTAAAAGTACTAAGTGAACTACATCCAACGGTGTCTGCATCAAGGTTGTTCCAAAGCTCAACAATTATTTTATCAAATTACATCGCGCTCAATTTCTGAATCCTGCTTCTTTAAATAGTCAAAGAATGACCTCGAAGAACATTTGAACCACGTAATTGAACCCTACTCCGAAGAGGGTGAGTGGGACTTTTGAATAAATGTCGAACCAGGCACTTATCCATGTACCGACAGGTCCATGTGACGGTCTCACGTCCTAGTGATCTCAGTCTGTTTTCATAAGGCAGCGACGTCAACGTTTGTGCCAGTTTGTTTCCCTGCGAAGTACCCTCTCTGATTTAATAATAATACAAATTTATTAAACGTGGCAAATGCGTACAAGCTGCACGCTTACAAGTCCACTAAAAAATGAAAAAGTCAAGCAGATAAATTGTTTAGATGTGATCGGATTTGGCGTTTGAAGCACTGCAGAGAAGTTGATTGTCGTATATGAATGGGCAGATTATTCTACGATAGAGGAGCAGCTACCAGGAAGGAGCGGAGTCCAAAGGAGGTAGAGTAGTTTGGTACATGTAAAACAAGGGAATTACATGAACGCAAGAAACAGTATACAGGACGAGAATTATCAAGAAAAAAAGGTTGAGAAATGAAGGTGTATGAAAAGTTACAAGGCGGAAAGCAACGAGAAGAAGACGAATTTGAACACGACAGTAAATTATAGGCAAATCGAGAGAAGCAAGATGGTAGGATGTATTATCAAAACGACGAAGACGGAGGAGAATAAGGATAGTTGCGTTGACGATGCTTGTAGGAGAAGAAGAGTGGATTTAGGTGAGTTGAAAAATAGACTATAACAATAATCGAGTCTAGAAAAAAGGAGAGAAGATATGAAAGTCATACAAGAAGGGAAATCGATCAATCTACGAACTTGACAGCGGTTGCGGAGTATCAAGGTAGATGAGCGTACTTTATCTCTAACGAAAGGTTTAAGTAAAAGTCGGTTGTTGAAATGGAAGCCTAGGAAAACGAGATTATCAACGATAGGAAGAATTGTAGAATTTAATGATACGGAGGGAGGTTCTAAGCCGAGGCGTCGAGGTAGGATCCACATAATTTTGGATTTATCAGGATTCAGAGAAAGGCGAAGGGAAAACATGATTGGAAATTGAGACAAGATAGTCGGAAGCAGAAACACTAAGATCGTGAATACGATAAACAGGTGCATGAACATAGCTGAGGATGTCATCATCATATTGCATAACATGGAAGTTAAATTTATGAGAAATCGAAGACAAATCACCGAGAAGAAGAGAGAAAAGTATAGGGCCTAATACGGAGCCTTGTGGGACACCGGACGGGATGTACGAAGGATGGGAGAGAGAAGAGTTAGAATAGACGCGAAATATACGGTTTGATAGATATGAAGAAAACCATGATACAGTGGGTAAAGAGAAGCCATAATCATGACGAAGGCGATGGAGAAGAAACGAGTGATTGACGATTTCCAAAGCCGACGATAGATCAAGAGAAACTGTTGTACTACATAATTTATGATTGCGCGATATGAGTAAGTCGTTATAAACTTTAAGACAGGCAATTTCGGTAGAGTAATTAGAGCGAAAAGCGGCTTGGAAGGGAGGAAATAAGTTGGAGGAAAAGAGATATGTATTATGTTCATGCACATTACGCGGGTATACAACCAGAGCTGCATATAAAAGTCTACTCAATAAATATGCTAAAATCATAGGCCAAAGAGCAGTCGGATCAACGCAAACAAACGCGCGTCGAATCATACCTATCATTTTATTGTAGTCGGCACAAGCTTGCTCAGTGTGCTTTTTGGTTTGCTAAATGAAAGGTAACCCATACTCCTAAATCTTTGTAACTATCGACACTTTCAACAATACAGCCCTTATATTTGTAACACACAGATGTTGGTTGCTTGCGAGCATTACCAATAATACGCATGTGTTGTCATTTCTAAACATTTATCACAAGCTTGTTAGACGCTGCCCACAACTCCACATTATCTATGTCAGTTTGCAAATTATTAACATCCTCACATGAATGAATGGGCCGCCATATTTTTAAATCATCTGCATACAAACATGATCGAGTGCGAATGCACCCAGGCAAATCGTTATCATAAATGCTGAATTGAACTGGACTCAAAACTGAACCTTGAGGTACTCTAAGATGTCATTTTATAGACAGACAATGACCGATCGACAAGTACTCGAAAGCAACGATCACGAAGAAATTATCTAATCCAATCAACAAGTATGTTTTGGGAATACAGTATTTACAAGTTTCTGAAGAAGTATATCATGATCTACTATATCAATAGCTTTTGAAAGTCGAAGAATATAATGTCCGTATCAGTAGAGCGTGCCTTATTTGCTGTCCAATCAAGATGAGCATCAAGCAAATTTTAAACAGTTGAATTACCCTCTCGAAATTCGTGGTGATTAGGGACTAACACGTTTTCTGCATAAAAAAATGAACAATTTAGCGATGTACAAACCTCTCCAACACTCTACTACAAATTCAAGTGCAGGCTTATAATTTTCGACTGAAGAGCGATCTTACTTGAAGTAGGAAAGAACAATTGACTGCTTCCACACCTTAGGAAGAGATCTTTCTAAGATTAACTGGCGAAAAATTACACAGAGAGGAACGCAAATCGAGCCCGCTAATCTGCGCAGATAAACATTAGGTAGTAAGTCACAACCTCTTGAATTATTTGCTTCTAGACGGCGTAATTCGGAATAAACTTTAGCTGGCGTTATCAAATTGCCAAGATCCAACTCAAGCACGTGTTAGAGTAAGTGTTCAGCACACTAAATTCCATACAAAAAGTTACATGTTCATTTGCGGGCTCTACTGAAGTGCAATAGTGTGCCGCAAACTCTTCAGATATGTCATTCGCAGAAATGTCATAGAAGTAATGATAAATCGAAGAATCAACAGCTCCCCTACTTGATAGGCATTGAAAAGGGTCAATCGTATTTACACCGGTCAGTTAATGCATTATCAAATGCACACCGCTTCTTCCTCTTTAATGAATTAAATAAATTTGCCTGCTTAAAAGCATCATAATACACTCACCAACTTTGTAGCGATTGAAGATTAAATTACAAGTCATCAATGTTGAACGTAACTCAGAATCGAACCAGTGAGAATATTTTCGACGTGTCCTGCGTCTAAGTGAAGAGAATAAAATAAGCAGCAAACCTAAGGTTCTCTGAAAGTAATTCCACGCGCCATGTACTCCTACAACAGCAGGATCTGGCCAGAAAGCTGTTGAACGTATTGACTAAATTGCATTTGTGTTGGTTTTGAAAGCATTAACCACTTGATTTTAACGCGGACCTCAAGTTTCTTCTTAAAACCTTAACCTGACGATCACCACGCAGTGATCAGACATACCGATCGTGGCATCATAACCGATAGCGTTAATTATCTCACTGTTCGAAGATAAACATACATCTAATAGGGATCTACTGTCACTAGCAAAACGAGTGCAATTGTGGACATGCTGAATTAAATCACAATAGATGATACACTCCAGAAGGTCATAGGAAGCATGGTCACAAGTAGGAAACACCGTATTCGAATTCCAATCAACCATAGGCATATTCAAGTAATCAAGTATTAGAACATTGGAGATATCTTTAGAATAAAGTTTTAATTCCCCAATCAGTCTATCTGTGGCGGTCATGGGCGAACGATATACTACCCACAGAACAAGCGGAGCGGTATGCATAAATTTTACCAGACACCACAAACTTTTGACTTTATCAGATGTGCTAAGAACAGTTACTTTCACATCGTTGCTTACATAAATAATGACAATTTAGTTAATGTGGCAAATGCGTGACAGCAGCACGCTTACAAGTCCATTAACAAAAAAGCACAGCAGAAGTCACAGGTTTATTAATCAATTGTTTAAATGACATCTGATTAGGCGTTTGAAGCACGGCATTGATGTTGATTGGCGGATATGAATGGGCAGATGATTCCACGAGAGATGAGCATCCACAACGTAGGAGCGGAAGCCAAAAGAGGTAGAGTAGTTTGGGACACGTAAAAAAATTGAATTACGGAAACGCAAGGAAGAGTAAACAGGACGATAATTGTCGAGAAAAGGAAGGTTGAGAAATGAAGGGGTAAGAAAAGTTATAAGGCGAAAAGCAATGAAGAATAACCAGGGATGAAGAATAACAATAAAGAATAACACCTCTACCTCTTCCACGTTCACGATCCCTGCGGAAAACCAGATAACCAGGAATGAAGACTTAATTATCAACAATATCACCATATAGCCATGATTCTGTGATAGCAAGTAATTTAGGACCAATTAACTGAACTCTGTCTCAGTTCATCTACCTTTGATACAAGACTGCGAACATTACAATGGAGTATTTCACAATGCCCCAACATACCTCTGGGAGTACTCCTATCATCCCTTACACATCCTAATAACCCGGACGCTATACCATTTAGACCCTGATAGGCAGAGTAGACGAGCTTGGTTCGATTACAGAATGCACGCGAGGCAGCATGTCTAGTTGGCTCCGTTTCTGCCGGGTGTGTCGCCTCACAACCTGAAAAGTTTTCACGTAGAGATTTGGTTCTCCTTAGCAACACGAGATGCTAGTTCCTCTTTATCATTCGATGATTTTTTCGTTTTGATACATCAAGATCTTTCAGCAGGCGAATATTATACCCTTTGAGACGGAACAAGTTTCGCAATATTAAGGCAGCATGAGATTGGTTATGGAAGACAGCTTTGAGTGGTCGGGGTTTATTATTTACAGCATTACGCTTACCTAGGCTGAAAATAGCGACAAGGTTAACTGTTTGGACGGTATCAATGTCACAGGAGCCAAGTTGATGGGTCAGAATAGACCTTAAACTCTGAATGTCGTCATTCAGTCGTGCTTGTGCATTCTCGAAGATAGATTCGGGCACATTAGCCAGAATAACTGAGCATCATCTATTAGATATATGCTTCTTTGAGATCACCTTATCAAGACTATCACAGGACAGCCGGTTGTGTATCTTTACATGTACGTAAGCTGGGTATTTGAGTATACGTTTAAACAATTTTTCTCAACCTAGATAAGTCTGTCTGGGTATGTGAATCATGAGACTCTAAAGAATCTGATGGTAATATCAAGGTGACGTGTGCATTGCCCGAGGAAACGCACTGACATCTGTGTTTGAGATAATTCGAAATGTCGCATTGTGAGCATTCGACATCTTTGATGTATCACTTTGTGGAATCGTTTTATCAGACAGAATATATTTCGAGACCTCGTCATACGGTCTTGTCAATGGATCCATTGATCATTAATACGTTGTCAACAATGCTCGTCGAATCTCCTAGATTGTTTTCTACATTGACATCGGATTCCCACCCTATCGTCACAAAATCCCATCGCTATAACAGTGAAGACTATCGATTCATAAAATCAGAACTGGATAGATTGTTGCACGACAAAATTATTGAACCTAGCCAGTATCCATGGAGAGCCCAAGTCCTAGTAATTAACAACGGGCGAGCAAAACGTCGAATGGTTGTCGACTATGCTCAAACAATCAATAGATTCACATGTCTCGATGCCTATCCATTGCCACGGATCGACGAAATTGTACAGAGAGTATCGCAATATCGGGTATTTAGTAGATTTGATCTACAATCAGCTTACCATCAATTATCTATTCATCCGAGCGAAAGAGCGTACACAGCGTTCGAAGGCGCGGGCAAAGTATATCAGTTTTGCCGAGTACCATTCGAACTCACGAACGCCCCGGCGGTTTTCCAGCGCACGATGGATGACATTATATCCAAGCAAGATATTCACGATGTTTTTGTGTACCTTGACGATGTGGTTGTTTGTGGTCAGACAATGAGTGAACACGACTTTAATCTAGAAGATTTCAACACGCAATAGAGTGTTATGGCATCACAATCAATAAGGATAAGTGTGAACTTCGTCGATCGTGTATAAAACTACTCGGATATACCATCTCAAATGGTTAGATGAGACCAGATGACGATCGGGTCCAAGCTTTAAAAGAAATGAAACCACCTTCGACCCTTAAGGAATTAAGACATATGCGAGGTTTATTCGCACATTATTCGCGATGGATTCATCGATTTTCGGATAAACTACATCCGCTCGTGGTCGCAAAACCTTTTCGATGGACATATCGGCAATTCGTGATTTCAACCAACTACGAGACGACGTCATTAACGCGACTATGACGGCCATAGATGAGCGAAAGATGTTCACCGTAGAAACGGACGCTTCGGAATTTTGCATAGCAGCTGTGTTAATACAAGATAATAAGCCTGTAGCCTTTTTCTCGCGTACACTACATGACAGTGCTAAAAACTATGCAGCCGTTGAAAAAGAAGCGTTGGCTATAGTCGAGAGTGTAAAACATTGGCGGCATTACCTCTTGAGACGGCAATTTGAGATAATCACGGATCAAAGAAGTGTCTTTCATTTATACGAAGAATAATAGCAGCGTTAAGAATGATAAACTCATTCGTTGGCGCCTAGAGTTGGCCCCATTCAAGTATACTATTTCGTACCGCCCAGCAGAAATGAATGCGCTTGCTGATTCAGTGTCGCGATTTCTGTGTGCATCCATCCATAAATCAACAAGTCAACGTCGACTCATTCATGAAACATTATGTCATCCAGGAGTAACTAGACTTGCTCACTTTGTCAGATCGCGCAATCTTCCATTTTCGATTGCTGACGTAAAACAGGTAATTAAAGAATGTCAAACGTGTGCAGAAGTCAGACCTTGTTACTATAATCCACAGATGCCACGTCTAATCAAATCAACTTAATCATTCGAACCGATCGCGATTGACTTTATGGGACCTATCCCATCTGCAACGAGAAACCGATATATTCTTGTCGTTATCGACGAGTTTTCTAGGTTCCCTTTTGCTTTTCCATGTTCCGACATATCAGTTCGTACCGTAATTCGCTGTCTTGATCAGCTTTTTACCCTTTTTGGAACGCCGTCTTTTGTCCATTCGGACCGAGGCACTTCTTTTCTGTCGCAAGAATTATCTACATATCTTCTGGAGCAGGGAGTGGCTTGTAGCAGAAGTACCCCGTACAATCCCACTGGAAATGGTCAGGTAGAACGGTACAATGGAATCATATGGCGTAATATAGAGCTCGATTTAAAAACACGTCATTTAACAGTCGACCATTGGGAGAAGTCACTGCCTACTGCGCTGCACTCTATACGTTCTCTATTATGCACGGAAACGGGCGAGACGCCACATGAGCGATTTCTGAATTCCAGCGAAGATCTTATACAGGTATAAGCATTCCAACCTGGTTGTTGTCGCCTGGTGAGGTATTGTTAAAGAAACAAAATCGAGCTAGCAAATACGATTCTGCCGTTGAAGTCGTAGATCTTTTAAATGCTAGTCCGTACTACGCACTTGTCCGATTTAAAGATGGTCGTGAATCTACTATATCGATTAAGCAGCTTGCTCCATATCCAGATAACGTCACCAACAACCCGACATTGACCGACTTCGCGTACAAGCGCCCGGTTAGTCGTCTACACTATAACAGTCAATATGAAGACCCAACGGACAACCAAGACGCGATAAATTTACACATGCCACGTCAACAATATAACGGCCAACATGGAGAGTCCACAGACAATCACGACGCGATAAATTTACAAGAGTCTAAATCAACAAAATTACGAAGAATCTGATAAAAAAGATGCAAGCATTCATCCACGCGATCGAGATTGCATGGAAAGCAAACTGGATAAGCAACAGCAATCCCAAGATGTAACGTATGACCATATGAGGACGTCGGAAGCAAGCGAGGAATGCTCGTCCCCTAACGATTTCATGGTACGAAGAGAAGAGTCTACTTGTCCAGGAATTCGAAAAAGTGGGAATGAAACCGTCCAGGATATCTCAAAGACCATCTCGTCGGGGAGAATGTCCTGTAATTACTAATAACTTATGACTTTGCTTTAACATCTTTACGTGTTATAGATTGTTCAATAAAGCTCCCGTATAGTTCAAACGCATTCTCGGACTGTTCTCTCATTACGCAAAATGGATTCCACAGTTTTCAAAACGAGTAAAACCGTTAAGCATCGAAGAATTCCCTTTGAATATTGACGCCTTACGTGCCTTCGCTTACATTCGAGACTATATCATTGAATCTAGCCTGGCTCCTATAGATTTTGATAAACGTTTCACTATAGAAACATATGCATCGGAATATGCAATTGGCGCTGTCCTCTCTCAACAATCTCGACCTGTTGCGTTGTTTCGAAAACTTTGCCGCCTTCCTCAATTCGAATGTCTTCTATCGAATGTCTTCTATTTTCAAAGGACCGTTACTCACTGATTCTCGAAATAGATATATGCTAACGGTCATCGACGAATATAGTCGTTACCCATTCGCGTTTGCATGTAGTGATATGACATCGAGTTTCGTTATCAAGTGTTTAAGTCAGATAGTCAGCCTATTCGGGGCCCCTTCGTCTATACATAGTGATAGGGGTCTCGCGTTCACGTCGAAAGAATTTCAAAACTACATCCAGGGCATAGGAACAGTTTTAACTCACACTAGTATTTACTACCCACAAGGGAATGGGCAAGTAGAGATACTAAATGGCTCACTTTGGCGAACAATACGATTGCGTCTGAAGGATCTATCCAAACCGATCTCAAAATGGCAAGACGCACTACCGGATGCTTTACAATCAATAAGGAGCTTACTATGTACTGCTACAAATTCTCCTTCTCACGAGCGTATGTTCAATTTTAAAAGAAAATCGCCCCCAATGTCAAGTGGAATACCTCACTGGTTGACCAGCAGTGGACCTGTTTGGGTTCGCAACTTTACACCGGGTTCTAAGTACTGCGAGTCTGTAAAGAAAGCCCATTTGATTAATGCTAACCCTAAATTCGCTATAATTAGAACGGGCGACAACCGCGAATGTACCGTCTCCACTCGGGATCTAGCTCGATATCCTCGTCATTTGATGGACAACGACAAAAATAGCGACAAAGATACGTTATCTGATAATTATCCGGTAACCGATGCCAGCAAATTTCGAAGAAACGATTGTATGAACTCGGGTACACCGCTCGATCATGTGATGGATCACAAAGGAAGCTCTATCGAAGTGTCAACACTTAATGATGCTGAGAAGACTACCACAATACAGATGAAAAATCAAGACACTGGTGTTGACAACGAGGATTCGAATCGACGTGCAAGACGTTTACCTTCTCTGTATAAAGACTACATTGTGGGGGTGGTGAATGTTGTGAATTAATAACTGAACTATGTCTTCATGTTATTACTTTTACATATTTCTAGATATTGAATAAAGCCTAGTTCGGTTCATTACATAATTATACTGAACACAACGTTTTATCGATAGATTAAGCTCAATAGCGTAGCGAGCGGAACTGACAGGAAAAATCTGAATGTAATTAGTTATAATCAAGAATGTTTAATTCCTTTTTATATAAATAAAAAGTTGTCATCCTATAAAGCAGATTTCTCTCAGTTATATATTTCATTTTTCTTGTTCATGTATTATGTTTAAATTTTCCTTTGCAATTTTAAATAATTTTTAAATTTTCCTTTGCACTTTTTATCTATTTAATGATTATTTGGAAATTCACAATATTTTATAGATTTGAAATGTGGCGAAATTCGCGAAATCTCGTTAGCGTGATCAAATACTATCCAACACAACGATTTTTAGCTCAAGCTAATACTCCAGTCAATAACAGCTCAGGCTCCGGGACAGGCAAAAGTCAGTAATTAGGTGTAAATTTTTAGTAATATTTAATTAAATCTCATATACGGACTAACGGATTTGTCGTTAATGCTATATATAAGTTTGTAGCCAAGTCTCATTCATATTTATAGGATTTTATGTATGTAAAATATATTGCAAATATAATGTAAATAATATAATAATTTATAACATATATACTAATTTTATAATACAAAATATAATACAAATATAAATCAACAAAATATTATTAAAAATAAATTTATTAAACTCTTAAATTTTTTGGAACCCTGGTATAGTTTGCGTAAGCAGTGGCTTTACAAGACAGCACGTGTGCTATCGTTCCTTCCTTCATCAGCTTACTAAGGTTGCTAATTAAGCAACACACACTTGTATACAGCTGAAGCACAATATACGAGCAAAAGCTCTCTAGTTACAAAGCATGAGCAAAAGCTCTAGCGCAGATGCTAAGATTCGTCACTCCACATATAGTGACTATATGAATAAAACTGATGGTGACGTTATATTAATAATAAAGAATTTCAATGCAACTTTTTTAATTAACACGATCAGGAAAGTATGAACCTGCATGCATTTTTACAACCTTTGTCGGGAAGCTTAACCTGGAAAGCGCCTACCACAGCGCCTATCCCTTAATGGGGCGTTTCGAATATTGCCAACTCATCACTACAGGGTGGTCTCATCAGTGTGGCCCTGTAGCTACACAACTTCGAAAGTACTTAATCCTCAGAAAACCTCAGAAAGGAATTCACTAAGCGCACGCTCCTTCATCAGCCTTAAATCTGGTATGGTTTGCGTTAGCAGTGGCTTCACATGACAGGTTTGTGCTTCAGCTGTATACAAGCGTGTGTTGCTTGTTCAGCAACCTTAGTAACCTGAGGAAGGAAAGAACGACAGCACACGTGCTGTCTTGTGAAGCCACTGCTTACAGTGGCTGTAACTGTAAGCAGTGGAGTGACGAATCTTAGCATCTGCACTAGAGCTTTGATCGTACTTTGTAGTTAGATAGCTTTTGCTAGTGCATTGTGCTTCAGCTGTATACAAGCGTGTTGCTTGTTCAGCAACCTTAGTAAGCTGACGAAGGAAGGAAAAATAGCACACGTAATGTACTGTGAAGCCACTGCTTACGCGAACAATATCAGATGTAAGGCTTGTCACTGGCGGAGGAGCGTGCGCGTAGTGAATTCCTTTCAGAGGTTTACTGTGGATTAATTTCTTTCGAATACAGGGGAATATGCGTCTGTGAGAGGTGCATGTCGGTTTAAGCTTGCCGACAAAGGTTGTAAAAAGCATACAAGTTTATACTTTTCTGTTCGTGTTAATTAAAAAGTTGTATTGAAATTCTTTCTTATTAATTAATGCTAATGCTAAATGTTAATAGTTTAGTGTTATCGTGCATTACTTTTCTTACGCCCAGCAAATAAAGATGCTGTGTAGTTAGGTATTTAATTTTTCGTTTACATTGCTTTTGCAGCTAATTTGGGTGTGTATTACAATTATTATTAAACAAAAAAATACATGATTCACATTATATATGCAAGAACAAAAAGTTGACAACAGTTTGCAAACCGTTCAAATGACGCATGTTTTCACAACAACAGCAATTTCCTTATATTTCTAATTATTGCGTTTGTTCAAGTTATTCCATTTAACAAATTTGTTAACTAGATAATCAAGCAAAGGCCAGGACAACAATCAAAATAACGTCCAACCGTTCCGCAGATAAAAATCCTCATATTTCGTCGACCGGGATTAATCATCAGTGCTGTACTCCCCACGATACTATGTATTTTGCTGATATGGAAATGAAGATTGTGAAGTTTCGATTGCCACAACCGGTAGCAGAATAAATATATTAAACTGAAAAATCGACATTGTTAGTAACTAGTGACATTGTTCGTTTCAATATATATTTATAATAAAAACTAGTTTTATTTATTTACATTTAGACAAGTAAAAGGTATTCCAATTAGAGGTATTAGTAGCCCAATTATAGCTGACTTATTTTTAAGCTTCTTTTAGAATATGAATTTGTTCATAACTGTTAAAAAATAAATCTAAATTATGTAAAGATATGAAATATATTATTCGATATATTGATGATATAGATAGACAAATTTATAAATGTTTTCAAGTAGTTTATGCAGACAGACCGCTTACAAGTCCACTGAAATAAACAAAAAATAAAAAAATGATTTGACTTAAGCCCATACCACGTAGCTGACGTTGGGACAATGACAAGTTTTGATCTCATTGCTAGCTTAGCTGCAGAACCTGGTTACTCAGTATAAAGGTGCAAAGCATGAATTTTAAGGTAGTGAGGTTAGGCTGGCAACGAAGTTTAAGGGAAAGAGAACTCTAAATGAGAGACATAGAAATGAGACAGGAAAACAGGCCAAAGTTCGACCGATAACGAGGAATGCGTAGTAGGAACTTACTGTTTAAACAAAGTGCTATGGAGGACGAATATTCAGCACCGTGCAATTACATGTGAAGATACAGAGAGGGATTATAAAGTAAACGAAAAGCAAGAACGGCAGATTAATATAAAACTCGATTATGTACATTGAGCCAATGAAGGTTGATAAGTTCATTGGAGATTGGATCAAAACGCCGACGTCGAAGAAGTATGCGGGCTGCAGTGCCAAGAAAGCGATACAGAGGGCAGTAACATAAGGTGGGAGTTTGCGAGATGCAATAGTCAAGACGAGGTAGCAGGAGGGAGGACATTAGAATATTGGAAATAAAAAATTCGATAATTTTCCGAGTGCGTCGAGTGTCGCGGAGAATAGGATAACAGAAACGAGCATTTTTCAGTGCAAATTATGAGAATGAGAGTAGAGTCTATAATTGCTCAGATAAATGTTAGCGAATCCACGCAAGGAGGGCGATGGCTATTTAAAAATAGATCAGGATAAGATTAAATCTGCATTCGGGAAGGGTGGATCTAAAAAACACTAGATTTCGTGGGATTTACCACCATTCCAATGGATGAACGGTTGTGATATAGGGATTCTAGGCAGGATGAAGCCGAGTTAAGGATGAATTGGGTGCGGACGAATAGATAAGGATGTCATCTGCATTTTGCGTGGCGTAACATTTGAATGCTAATCAAACTGGACCGATATCTCTAAGGAGAAGGGAGAACAAGATAGGGTTGCGTACAGAGCCTTGCGGTACACCACGGGGTATAGCGAACGATAAACTAACTGCATTGCCGGATGATACAGTCACAGATCGGCCAGTAAAATATGACGAGAATCATTTAAGAGTATCGGTGGAGAAGCTATAACGATGTTGAATGAGGTGAAAGAGAATAGAGTAATCTATAATGTCAAAGGCTAACGACAAATCAAACGAAATGAACAGGAAAGTTAATTGTAACAGTTTCAGTAGAACTGTTTTTACGGCATGCAACTTGATGTAGAAGAAGAAGGTTTGCAGATTTTAGGTAGGACATGACTTGGCGTAAAATGAGTCTTTCGAAGTTTCGAAATAATGGAGAGTAGTGAGATAGACGGTAAGACGATTGAAAATTAGGGTCAAGAGATTGGGAGTTTAGCAGCGAATGGATAGTGGCAGCCTTTCATGCAGCGGGAAAGATCTTTAGTCGAATACGCGAGTTAAATAGTTTACAGAAGAAATATACTAATGCGGATGCTATAGATTTAAGGACACTTGTTGGTAAAGAGGATCATGAGGAGATGAAGAGTTGGGGGAGTCGAGATTAAGAAGGTACAGGCGACAGATGGAAAAGTTCAAGAAGTTTTGATGTAACAATGACTGAAGAGTAACCGAGAGGTGGAAAAGTACGACATACTTTGTCAAATAATAATCTGAGATAACTACTCAAGATTGAAGAATCGATTAAGCGAACGAACAAAGACGAAGCACGCGGAAGGACTCGATTTAATACCTTCCAGCACGATTAATCAGTTGTCGCGGATGATGGTTGATTACTCCAAAAGAGTGTAACCTTAGTCAGAAGAAGCAAACGATAATGACTGCGTTTGTTGAACAATTTGCCGTGGATGGATGAAAATAGGGTGATACTTCTGCCCTAGATAAAATGCTTACACGTCTTCTGTAGGCGGCGAAGATCACGCTTACTTGATCGACATTCACTGTCATTCTAAGGAGCAGAGCGTTTACGTGATGGTAAGAATTTCCGGAGTAGAAGAATGTAATCGACGATGGAAGAAACTTGGGAGTAGTAAAGTTTGCAAGGTCATCAGGGGGAAGTGACGACAGGGAAGTGAATAGTGTAGAACAATCTAGTACAAAAGTGAAATCTGCAAGCTGCAAAGAAGACCAGTAACTATCATATGAGGTTTGTCAATATGGTCTCGGTTAATTCAATTGAGATCATGTAGATTCAGAGATTTTATGATCATTGACAATACAAGAGTAACGATGCTGGAAGGATTTGGTGATGCAAACAGTCTAGAAGGCCACTCAATTGATGAGTAGGTTCTGAAGATGGATTGACTATTCGAAGGTATGAAATATGGATACCAATTTACGGTGATTTTGAAGGAAACTATGTTCTAGAAGGACATTGAAATTACCTATTATAAAAGTGGGAATAGTTAGTGAGGAGATATATGATAAAAGGTTAGAGAGCTCGTCAAATAATATGGAGAATGGTTAAGCGGATCCTGGAAGTAAATCAAAGATAAGTGTAAATATAGCGATGAAAGTGAGATGATACAACGGAGTAGTTCGAAGGTGGTGACTGAAGAATAGGAGGAGCTAATAGCAGTAGCATTGATAGAAGACTTGGTCAAAATGATTAGGCCATCGTGATGAACTAAAGCCTCGTGGCTAGAGTTACGAAGATGTCAAGGAAGGTGAGTGACAGAGTATCCATTAAGACAGACGATGAATGGCAAGATCATCATTTCGACGGCAGGTTTCAGTGTGGCAGAGTCTATCGAGATTGGATTCATGAAGTGTGTGGAGAATCGATTCGACCTTTAAGTGCAATGATTGACAATAGAGAAGGGCCAAGCAAATTATGGATGATCTGGTTAAGATAGCAGTGACTCATTATGGAAGCTTATATTTGCTCGCTGCTATAAGGTAGATACTGCAACATCATTAACAGAACCTATTGAAATAGCGGTGCGCTTGTTTTGATGAGAGATCTGAAACGTACTTATTGTTTGAGAAGCTGTTTTGTGTCTAAGACTGATACTTTGGCCAGCAAATGAGACTGTATAAGCGCCCTTCTTTATCTCTATAATTCCTACATTACGTAGGGCAACACGCTCATTAGGATGCTTTTGTTGCATTTCTTGAAGCTTCTCAAGTGACATTGAATGTGCCTCACGTTCCTCGTGGGACAAAAAATTTTAATATAAAAATTATATCAAATTTTATTTTTTAAATTTATAATTAAAATAAATATATTTTTAAATAAAAATAAATAAATGTTATATTAAACAACTTGTCAACTATTAAAATGATTTGTATCATTTGAAAGATCAAGTGTCATTATTACAGATGTTATTTTTCCAAGGAACTACATAATCCACTGTGTGCGTTACTGATTGAGGCCTCGACAGGTTTCAAATTGCCATAATCGTAAAAAATTTCTGATCGCAAGTGTCGTAAACTTCTTCTTCTGTCTAGGCTTCGGACCCGGTAATAATCGTCTTCATCATACATACTGCATTTTCCCGTTTGAACAGCAGCGGCTAGACGCTACATGAGGAATAAACCTGCACGCTGGTCCGCGGTGTCTCGGTCGAGTCTTTTCCCAAATCATGGAAGAACTTAGTGGCCGACGAGCCAAATTTTCCAAGTGTATTAAAAGCCAACGTCTCAAATGAGTAATAAGTATGATAAATATAATCGTACGTGTGCACTTTCATTTCCTTGTCATCCTTCGAAACACATTTTGTGCTATCTGTGGCACGCGTAACATGACAATTTGCCAGTATGTTTGAGCAAATAAAATATTTTATCAAGAGCTTTCCACTCTTTCATGGTATTATACACCAAACGTCGAAGCATTTACCATCTATTTGGCTGAGACCACTTTGCGTTTAACGATAGGGGACGTCGGCAGCGATACTTGTCAAATTGATTAGGCTATTAACCTCTGATGGTGGGTGTGACAATTACGTGATCGAGGGCAATCCAATTCGGTTATTAGTATTGCCTGCATAAATGCTCCTCAATATGGAGACAAAACTACATTCAGTCGTGCTATGCTAACCTAATCCTTGTGCTTCAGAGAAGTCTTTCGTAACGTACATTTGGCAACGGTTGAGTCCACTGTCTCTGTACGTGTGTTTTCAGTAAAATCTTAGTCTCGCATATGTTTTGCCATTCCAGCAATATCTGTAAATACACTGCATCGTCATCTGCTATGAAGCCGGGCATGGCGTTTTGTACAATTGAACTTGTTAGATTGTGAGCTCCGCTTACTGATGGCAAAAAGGTAGGAGCAGCGGTATTATGCATTGATGGGATTCCAAGTCCTCTCATTTTAACCGTTTAAGCTAGATATTAAGTGGATTTTCAAGTGCTAACCGTTCCATTCTGTCCTATCTCTGGATTTCGTGACTTTGGTAGCATGATGAGCATCGTAGGTAGCCATAACACCACATAGTGTCTAGCCAGCTACTTGAGTCGTTTTATTGTCTATTTAAACGAAATTGTGCTTGCTTCAGATGCATGTCAACCGATGTCTTATTGTCCACTTTAGCTTCAAGCATTTCGGATACCTCTGGGTTGACGAGTTTTGCTTGAGATAGCAGACACGATCCATTTATACAGCGATAAATCGTTTTTTGTATATTCTCACATTTGTCAACCCCCAATTGTAAGTTGCCCATGTACTACGCTGAAATTGAGATAATCGTTGATTCAAACACGGCATGTATCGCAACACAAAATATCAAAGCATCAAGCAAATTGCCTTGTTGTACTCACTGCTCTAAAAGCACCACTAACTCTTCGAAGTAAAGATTGATCGGTTGTACGTAGCATGTCTATATCCACAGCAGAATTACAGGAATGCGTCTAGAAATTACCTTGAAAATCGCGTATCGGCTTACACAATTAAATGCGTTTTGAAAATCTATTTTCACAAGAGAGGATTACGGTATCGGATGGGTGTAGTGAAATTATCAATTACATGGACGATAGCTTCTGCTCCCTTTTTTACGCCGACTCCAATTTGACAAAGCATTAAGAATTCAAACTCCATATTGCACACTCGGCGATTGGCAACCTTGGTGATTATTCGGCGCAACGTATTTCCAAGAGTTATATGTCGAATACCACCGTCTAGCCTTTTAAGGGCTAAAAGCTTTGCTCCACAAAAGTTCGAAGTCACTGTAAGTAGTACCTGTCCAGCCAAGTCGGAGTTTGCAAAATCGGTCAGATCGATGAATCTACTCCCGCTTACCTGTTTATTTCTGTTGATGGTCAAATTAGGTCGAGTAAATGCAGTGCGCTTAGCCTATCGATGCCAAAAGACCAGTTTTTCAGTAACGATCGTAAAGCTGACACGATAATAGGTCGGGTAACTGGAATCAGATCAACTATAACATCATTTGACTGTGCTGAGTGAGATGACGTTTTACTGGTTGGATGTTTATCAGGCAGAATACGAAGTAGCTGTTCGTCTGGCGTGCCAATGTTATTGGCAGAGCTTATCAAGCAAGTTACCCAGTCACGCCCCCCCCATCGTTGATCTTTTTGGTACTCAGCAGGTACGATGTTCTTTTTTCTCAGCGATTTTAGCGCAATTAGCTTTTTTGCGCTTGATATTGAGAGAAACAAGGTTAGATAGTAGAGATGTTCGGTTGAATGTTATGCACCGTTCAATATATGTTCGCTCAAAGCTTTTGTGACGCGTCCATCGGTTTTATTTGGGTGGAAGTGCAAGTGCGTATGCTAGAACACATGATAGTTCAGCCGATACCCACTGTTATGACTGCTTCTTCGCTATCGAGTAAAGCTAGGTTGGCAAATTTCCAGCTACGTGTAATTCTACTAATCCATATCTATGTAAAACTGCTTTTACACATATCTAATGTGTGGTTAGATCTTCATCTTGTTGATGGTGATGGATAGCAACGCTGTAATGGGTAGAACAATAGGAGTGTGTTGCATTAGGTACCGGCATCAAATATGATCCGGGACATTCCGGATCACGGCCATGTTTACGAAGATGTCTAGTGCGATTGCTACGAGATTACGCTTACAGACTGAATACCGGACATGCATAGTTGAAAGTTCTCTATTTTGTACGTTTGAATCTGTTTCAATGGAAACGAGTAAATTTTGAGGTTAATCCACTTCGTTTACGCTAGTGTCATCGAGCTTTCCTTAAGCATTGTATTCGCACCTGCTGTTCCAAATAATTGCGGAGGCTTCGTCGTTTTCTGTTTTGTCTAAATCAGTATACTGATTTATAAATTTTACATTTTTAACATAAAATTTTTCAAGTCTTATAAATAATAATTAATTTGTTATTTTAAATTCATAATGATATATCATTTTTATTATTTCGTAATAAAGCTAATATTGATAATAGAAAATGTATTTATCTAGATATGAACATGGAGTTTACGTCTATCAAAGGTATCTACCAAATGTTTCTAACTATAAACACATTTTTGCATATACACTCGTGCATACTAAAAAATATTAAACATAATATATTAATTAACGAAAGTTTATGTATTACCAGAATATGTAATGATGCTGGTTTTATTGAAAAATTATTTTAATAAGATGCGTATTTTAAATTAAGGTGCTATAAAAATAAAATCCAACAAAAACTTGCAAAATATGTAAATCTTTTAAATATTATTAAAAATAAATTTAAATTATGAAGTGGACTACTGTTATGGATGGACAGTAAGTAATATACATTGAGTTCAAATCATATGTTACACCAGGTAATTATAAAGTCCATTAAATGAAGTGCATCATTGGCATTTATTTTGCCCCGTTGCTCTGTTAAGTTGAGGAATATGTGCCAAGATATGATAACACATTATTTGCTCTTGATGATTTCTAATTTTAATTCTAATGGCATGTTATCTATTAATCAATTTAAAAGATTTAATTTATTAAAGTTATAAATATATACATAAAAATCATATAAAATCTTAAGATGTGGATGATTTTAGTTTTAAATTAATGTATAGAGTACACCTATACTATGTTTATTGATTTGATTAATTTAAGTATTTCCAAGTCGAATAATATAATACAGAAATGCACATAAAGAGCTGAATAAAATAAGAAGAAATAGGCTGATAACGATGCCATTTGTGTGTATAATCCGATAAAGTAAATGATCCATAGTTTTTGTGTTAATAATTCTTGAACCCTGAAAGATCTTTTAAGCAATTGCGTGCGATTTACTCATCAACAAGTATGTGCAGTAAAATTCTAAAAAATTCTTTTGAATGGAAAAATAATAAAGACAACTGAACAGCGTTGTGGTTGTCATCATCTAATGATTTCCATGCTTTGTCTGTCATATATCGTCGGGGCTGCATTCATGCATTAGAATCCACTCCATCGTATCGGGTTAATGTTTCTTGATGTATCGGTTGTATAGCTATTTCATAATTGTAGTCTCTCCATTTTGTTCATGTTGTATTTGATGAAATTTTTTTATTTGTATATTCCAGCTTCATCGTCACGGGTGTTCTGACACCCGTCACCGGCACCATCCACCGTAGCAGCCGTTTTGCATATTCTTAGATAATAATAAAAAATGTCATTTATGTATATTTGTATACTCCACATCATCGCTATGTAATGCGCCATCGCACATTTCACGTATAGAATATATATATAGAGAGAGGGAATGTTTCGTTTTTAAACACAGAGAGCGAGATCTTTGCTACGCTGCATCGTCAGTAAAATGTTAGCATTTAAAAAATGAAATTTCACTACTACTACACATGGTCTACTACTATATTGCTGCTGTTAAAAAACTGAAAACTCTGTTACCACCTACAGTTATCGACATTGCTGCTGCTATTGCTGTTATTACCTGTTGTAATAGCATTATTATTATTATTACTATTACAGCGTGAGGGAGGAGTAACAAAATAAAAAGGCTACTATATATGAGAAATATTCGTTTTTAAAAAATAAAAGGTGGTGGAAGGTAAGATACACAGGTAGCTTTTGTAAAATTTCAATAATACTAGGAGTAGCAGTTATTTTAAATACGCAGACATCGAGTATTTCTCTAGTAATTGAAAAGCGAGGAAGAAGCTAAAAGAGGAAGACAACGAGCTTCTCTGCACTAGTCACGTTCTTGGCTTGAAAATTTCCATACTCCATATATAGACAGAAGTAATAGTTTTTCTTTAATTTAAAATCTTAGTCTCTGTCACTCTCGTATACTGCCGTATTAGCAGGAGTGGTGGTGCGAATCAGTTGTGATCGTAGCAGCAACAAGGTTGATATTGTCCGGCTAGACGCGACGACAGCTCGGGTTTGGTTGTAGCGGCTACTATATCATCATCAGCAAGTATCCAAGCCGGCGAATAACAAAAAAATATCAAAAGGAAGAACTCTTGCCAAGAGTGCAGCTTGAGGATATTTGGAAAATTATTAAATAGTTATTATATTGTTATTGCAGTTACCTAAAAACAAAACGATGACTTTAATTACATTGACTAACGAGGAGAAGCATGAAATCGAAGACAGGTTAGAGACAGTTGCCAATTTACAATGGGAAGTGGGACAGTATGCATTCTACGACTTCGTCGAACATTTCCAACTTCCACAGATTATTAAAGTTAAGAAGAATATCGAAGCAGGCATTTCACACGACCAGTACATTTTTTTGCATTCGATTTTTGATAGATACGCTATTTTGGCCAAATCAAATGAAGGCAAACAAAGCAAAATGTACATTCTCTCTGATTGGTATAAGCTACCGTGCAAGATAATATCACCAAACCCAATGTTTAAGACTCGTTGGTGGGTGTTCCAAAACGCTTTTGAACTATTTAGGTTTGAATTTCCCAGACGAATCAAAATTCTTTCTTTTATTCCGGTTCATCGGAGATTGTCGTCTAATCCGATGGATCCGTGGGTAAAGGTTGTCTTAAACAAAGACATATTTCTTAACGCCGTAAGTAAATGCTCTTATCAATCAATTTTGCCCAACGAACATCGATCGACAACAAAGGAAGGATTTATTCTGCAGGATGAATTTGGGGGAGAATATATAATTCCACCTGCTGTGCCGTTACGATTCGCAACCGTAATTGACAGCAACGAAGAAATCCAACCAGAGTACAAAAATAACCATGGAGAATTTAGCTTATCTGAAATTCTTATGCGTTATGATTTTCCATTAAATATAAGGTTATCATTACCAAACAATAAATCGATTGATCTAATTTTGGAGAACTTTTGTGTTGCAAAGTCAGTGTTAGGATTCGCATTCCGACAACGTAGCGAGCCATCCATAGTGGAATTATCACCAGAAAAAAATTTCCTCCTGCATTGTCACAGGTACCTTTAAATTTTTTAGAATGAAACTAATTATATTTTCAAAATTTATTATTCTTAATTAAATTTTAATATATTAAATTTATAATTAATCAAATTTATGATTAATTAAATCTTAATGAATTAAATTTTAATTAGATTTATGTATCTTAACTATTTTATTTTGTTATAATTTAAAGAAACCAAGAAGACTACGTGTTTTTGTAAAAGTATAAAGCTTTCTTTAACATTTGGCGGCTGCTTCTGCATCCTTTGGTTTAATTTATACCAGATTTGTATAAAAATTAGATAAAATTTACTTTTTTTACCTGAAGACAGTATTGGTAGCTGTTAAATAATATTTGAAAGGATTATTTCTTTCTACAAAAATACATTTTGTCTTTTTCTTATTATCTTTAAATCGGAATTAATCACACAAGACAAAATCATATATTTCTAAATTTAAATGTTTTCATTTTATATCATAATTTAAATGCTTTCATTTTTATCTAAATTTTAATGTTTTAAAAAACATTTAAATTTTAATGTTTTAAATTTTAATGTTTTTAAACTCCGAAACACTAAATGCTTGTATTAAGCAATGCATTCTGCCAGGCTCAATAATCCATTCAGATCTTTGCAAGGTTATTGTGGCGTGCAAAGCTAGGAAGGATAGCTTTCAGCACAGGACTGTCAATGATTCTGTTGAATTTGTGACTTCAGATCCTATCCACACGCAGCAGATAGAGTCGACATGGAACCAGCTAAAATCTGGAAATAGACGACGATGGGGTACACATCGATCCATGATCGACTCATATATTGTGGAATTTATTTGGCGTAGAAGGCACCGAAACGACAACAGTTTTGATGCTATTTTGCAATGCCTTAAAAATGTTAGATTAATCGATTTATCGATCAAATCTTCTGGGAATTTTAAAAATGACTGTTTTTCAAATTAAATGTGGAAAATCTCAAATTACCAAAGCTTTGGATTATATATCATTATAAATATGCAGATTGCAGTACTGCAATAAAAATTGCATGTTTATATTTGAAATTTTTGAGATTTTTCAAATTCGAATCATTTTTTTCGAAAAAATGAAGAAAGTTGAATAACTTTTCGTGCATTTATTGAAAAACTTTACAATGATAGCAATTACACGGGAAATTCATACAAATAATACACATTATTTAAAAGTCATTCCGACTTCAATTCGCTTAAAATTTTTAAAAATTAAATATTTATTTATTTTTTTTTATTTAAATATTTAAATTTGTGTTTGTTTCTCCCAAAAAAATTTTGTCAGTTGAAAGAGTACATACAATTCCACTATTTTAGCACATTCTTGCTTTGCTACGACAAAGTCAGTATAACGGAAATGATCCTAAATATGTTTCTTGTAAATTTAAATATATCATATTTACGATATAAATTAAAAATAGTTTAAATTGATGTTAATTTAATGTTCAAATCTAGATATATACCTTCTTTATCATTAATATTAGTTTTATTAAGAATGAGGCTACCTGGATGAATCATTGTAAGATTTTAAATTTATTTTTAATAAAATATATTTTAAATGTATTTTACAAATTATGGCAATTCTTAAAATTCCACTTTTTTATGTATTATATTTAATATTATATAGTATGCATATAATAGGTTTAAAATTAGGTTTAATTTCTGCTCATGCAAAAATATGTTTCTTGTAGCATATTTTATTTATTGATAGATTTACTATATTTTTAATCCTCGAGTTTAGCCTATATCCCAAACAATTGTAAAATAGCTTTTAATTTATATTCCGTTTTACATAAATTCTTCCAATTCATTGAATTACTCGAGAATAACGCGGTCTTGCATATTGCACTACATTATAATGCAATCAGTAATTGCATAATTAGAAAAAGATTGAAAATCACAGATTTTCATAATTGATATAAAAATTAATTTGTCTTGTAGAGTTTGAAAGTGTGCATGTAGATATCATTAGCACATATAAATTATTGAATAAATGCATTCCTAAAATACGATATAATTCATTAGTTGCTACAAAAGGGAAGGAAATTATACAGTTAGAACAGGAAATTATGAAAAAATTAAATTATGATATTTATAAACTGTTGTAAAATAAGAATGTAGATGTGAAATTTTTTATTTCGTTTAAGTAAATAACAATGCTCGCAGTTCAAAAATGCTAAAAATGGTAAATTTTATAAAACTCTATCAAAATAACATTTAAATATATCTCGACTGTACTTAGCAGTCCTTTTCAATCTAAAAATAGAAAAAATATTACACAAAAAGAAAATTCCGACGATGTTTTCGCCGTGTTTGATACAGACCCAAAAATAATAGGTCTAGAGGAAATACTTAACAAACATGACAAGGCAATTCAGTGGAAAGTTAATTGTGAAGACATGGAAAATGTAATAAATTTCCTAGATGTTAAAGTGTTAAGACGTAATAACATCATCTTAACAGACGTTTTTAGAAAACCGAATATCCCACATACGCTCACTCCTTGGACC
Source organism: Pomphorhynchus laevis (assembly GCA_012934845.2). Lineage (NCBI taxonomy): Eukaryota > Metazoa > Acanthocephala > Palaeacanthocephala > Echinorhynchida > Pomphorhynchidae > Pomphorhynchus > Pomphorhynchus laevis. The sequence continues at coordinate 58,883 of WNNJ02000598.1, read as the reverse complement.
ACATATATCCCGGAAGGATACAAAATTTCAGCGGCCAGCTCTTTGTTCAGAAGAGCCCTGACAATATGCAGTAACAGAGAATACAGACACAGAGAGTATAGGAGAATAAATTGCATATTAAGGGAATGTCAATATCCGGAATGGGCTATAAAACGGTCTTTTACAATTGCGATAAGGGCAAGCCAGTTGCCTAGAACGTCGACCGCACAGCTAGATATGAAACACGTTAAATCAACGTTCATCAATAATACTTTAAAGAGACGATTGTCGAAGTTAACTTCAAAGTTTAAGAACAGTATAAAAGTGTACTACAAAACTGGTGCGAGACTTAGTGGCATTTTTAAAAGGAAACCAGTTGCAGCATCACAATGTGTAATTTATACCATTCCGTGTTCAGATTGTGAGAAGACCTATGTTGGACAAACTAAACAAGGTTTAAAAAAGAGAACGTACCAACATAAGTACAACCTGAAGAAAAGTGATACATCTTCAGCAATATTCAATCATGTTATTGAGACCGGCCACAATATTGATTTTGAAAGCACATATATTCTACATAAAGAAAAACAGTTAGGACGTAGACTCGTTTTGGAATCATTGTACATTTCCATCTTTCCTACAATGGAAGGAAATAAATCCAACTGGTCCTTAAAATTCCCTCCACAAGACGTACAAAAAGATGTAAACTATAAACTTGCTAAACATCGTGATAAGGTTGCCAAAATGAAATCAGCTATTGCCGATGGGGCTATAACTTAGTTACATTATTTTTAATGGAATTTTCTTTTTGTGTAATATTTTTTCTTCTATTTTTAGATTGAAAAGGACTGCTAAGTACAGTCGAAATATCAAATAAATAAAGTTCTTTTTGTATTCTCGGGGATGGTTCGCAATAAAAAAGTTACTTTTGACCCGAAAGTAATTCTCAACGATTTTAATATATTTTAAGTAATTTTGACCGTAAAGATACGTTGAATATATATAGAATTAATTAAATTTTAATGTTTTAATTGTAAGTTTGAAAAACCAATCAATTAGAAAAAAGGTTTAATGTATGTAGAATATTAGAGAGTGGAAAAATTACATACTCAAATAAAACGAAGAAATAGTGAAAATAAACGAATTTATAGAGAAAGATGTGATATATAGAAAGATAAATCCAAAGCAAACTGAATACGTGAACTGGATTTAAAAACCACAAAAGTATTAAAAAAATACCCTACATATTAGATATCATTGTTGTCAAAAAATCACGAAACGAAGTAATATTCACACAGCTATCGAACCATAAATTAACTTATCAGACAGTTCCACATAACCCCGGTAATTTTGCCTCTGTGGTCTTTTTATCAATGTTTGAGTCGCTGTGTATCAAATTTAAATTATTCAAGAAAGCCTTCCGAAATACCTCTCTTTATTCTGGCTATATACCCCTAGCAAAGAAGCAAAAACCTAAAAATGCCCGTCTTTCAGATAATTAAGCTTATTATTTCGTTCAAATCGAATTTGATTGATCTTTTGTATTTTTTGTAAACTATGGATATAAATTTTTTGAACATTTTTAAATCAATAAAAGGACTCGAATTACATGAGAAATTGAAACCAATCAATTAAAATCACCGATCAATATTTCTAATTTTACTAGCATTAGGTTGACAAGTTTTTCCTTAACTTGAGTCTTTTGAATTTGCCATTAGCTAATGTATATTTCTGCGACGGTTACTTTTCTAGATTCGATGTACGCTTTTCGAACAAAAGGATAAAAACTCGTCGCAATAACCTTGCAAGAATTTGGGGTTCAATACATTTTTTACTAATATTAGGGAACTTATCAATTGATATGTTATTACTGATGACACCGAAAACTGTTTGAACAGCCCTTGTTCTTCGAAGTTCATAGGTGCTGTCCGTATATTCACATATTTATTTTTATTGAGATGTTATATAGGATTGGTCAGCAGTTCGCCCTACCCAGTTTCTCTTGACGCCCTCATCAGAAAATTCAATGCTGAGGGTTAAGCATGCCTTACTCAGTCTGTAGGATGGTGATCCTGCCATCTTTTTGATAGTAACCTTAGGTAGTCACCGTATATTTATCTTGTTCACTCCTTGAGTAGGTTGTGTTTGCCTGACCACCCTGAAGATATCTAAAGATGAGTCAGTTGGTGTCGTGTCTGCTAGCATAAACTGTCGCCAATTATATCGTGAAGCTTTTTTAAATCACTCTTCCATCTTTTTGTCAAGTCTTTTAATAGCCCAACCATTGATTTTATCATTCTTAATACAATTTTGGTAACTATCTCTTCTAAATTTGGTCTTTCGAAACTGTGAGCTTTGTAAACGAGATATCATTTGTTGTGTCCGATTTGTTAGATTTCGATATTTGTCCATGAGGCTATCGCTCACTGATATGTAAATGTGCTCTATGTGTCTGATTCATTTAAAAAAAGTTTGAGACATAATACATCAAATTAATTTATTTTTCAAATGAACGTGAAAAGTGCATTGCCAGAGCTATCAAAGAATTTAATAATTCCAGCGAAAATACTGCACAACCAAACTAATACATAATTAAATTTGGATGTTCCTATAGAAATATCTTCCTTGTCGACGACTTCTAATTATCAGAAGTTCAAGGTCAGTAATAACTTTTACCTAAACAACAATGCGTTACAGGAAAAGCTTCCTCCAATCAAAAAGCTAGAAAATCTTGATTATTACTGCTACAATTCCGGCAGCACAGAATCTACATTTTAATGCATTTCCGCGTCCGTTTATTGGTAAATACAGTGATAGAGTCTTAATCAACTTAGCTCGCTCTGTTGCTAATACCTACATAATCACCTTCGTAAGTCCCGATATTTCTAAGGAGTTTATTAACTTCTTTAAAGCTAATCTAACCCATACAGGATCTTACTCATACAGGCATATTCTGGCCTCGTGAAAAAACATCAAATATTCTATCCGATCTTAATGACAAAGACATACTAGAACGAGAGAAGTTGTACGATATCTTTAACATACGATTTATAATGAGGAAAGGGGTGATCTCCTACTCATTGCATTCGCCAACACCTCAGAAGAGAGGCTTTAATTTTGGCTAAATGTGCTTGCAACTTGAAATTTTCACATATATCTTCAGAAAATCTGACCTACCCCCATTGCAACTAGTGTCACAATTGGAGTCACTGTGGGTCTAGCTGCCTACGGCCACAGACGTATGGAGTCTGTGACTCGTAAGAAAATGAAAATGCTCCCGACGCCTTCAAAAATTCCCCACATTGCTGCAACTGGGGGCTTAAACACCCTGACTGGTCACGAAAGTGCATTCATTTTAAAGCCTATCTCAGACTGCATATGACGCAACCGGGAGACATGATTACTACTCCGAACGATGTGAAATTCTCTAACCTTAAAGAATCGGCAAAACCCGACCTCTGTATGGATGAAGTTATTCGCCTTATTTAAGAGAAGAATGGTGATACCCTTCGCCAGTTGGTTAATGAGATAACCACGCTGGTGAAAGCTTCACGACTCCTTCTCCCTCATCTGAGCCGATTTCCATAGTATTATCAAATAAACGATCATCTTCCCCCGGCGGTAATGCTCTGATCCGGCTTTCAAAGAAAGGGAAGAACTGACCACTGCAAAACAAGGGATATGATGAAAATGCACTCAGCAAGTAATGGTTAAGTAGTTCCTTTGTTGGGGCTGGAGATAGAAAGAGTAACCTTCCCTCCTCTGACCATAACTAGAGGGTTTAGCTACCCTTCCTGGTGACACCATTACAATGGTAAGTTGCCCCGAACCGTTTTCACTTAACCTCGTTTAGTGGACCTCGGGAGGTGCTTCTGCCCTTTGCCTTCTATCTGGTCGAGATGCCGATGTTATAGTCCTTCAGGAGAGTAGATCTATCCGGTCCCCCAAAACAATATTCGAATTTTACCAAAGCACAAAACTACACACTTCACTTCGTATATCACTCCTCCTCACTCCTCTTCATCTCAAGGTCTTATAACCTTAGTTAAGAGTAACTTAAGATTTTCGGTCTTACTGAACTATTCTTGTCCTACCCTGGCTTGTTTAGCGATAACACTATGGTCGTTTCGGTTGTCTGTGTGACATTGTGAATAAAGGCGTTTCCGACACTTTGCTTAATTGTCTGAGGCTTACGCTCTTAACCAGATCGAATTGCTGTGCGGACCATCCTTAAACACTAGGCAGAGGTTGTTGCTGAATTGTCGCTGCACTCGTTGGATCCTTAATGGATACGGCAGGTATAATAGTAATGCACGAATGTGCTGAGTAGACAACGGTCCAGGATTTCTTACGAAATACGGCATTTATAATAAATGGTGTTGCTTGATAGACTGGACTTCGATTCACGACTTTCAGTCACCATGTCACTTCTAGACGACCACTTCAGCATCGAAATGATGAGTACCCGGCAACACTCATCAGTAGAATGAGGTACACACTGGTCGTTTCGGTTGCCTGTGTGACATTGTGAATAAAGGCGTTTCCGACACTTTGCTTAATTGTCTGAGGCTTACGCTCTTAACCAGATCGAATTGCTGTGCGGACCATCCTTAAACACTAGGCAGAGGTTGTTGCTGAATTGTCGCTGCACTCGTTGGATCCTAAATGGATACGGCAGGTATAATAGTAGTGCACGGATGTGCTGAGTAGACAACGGTCCAGGATTTCTTACGAAATACGGCATTTATACTAAATGGTGTTGCTTGATAGACTGGACTTCGATTCACGACTTTCAGTCACCATGTCACTTCTAGACGACCACTTCAGCATCGAAATGATGAGTACCCGGCAACACTCATCAGTAGAATGAGGTACACACTGGTCCGCACAGCAATTCGATCTGGTTAAGAGCGAAAGCCTCAGACAATTAAGCAAAGTGTCGGAAACGCCTTTATTCACAATGTCACACAGGCAACCGAAACGACCAGTGTGTACCTCATTCTACTGATGAGTGTTGCCGGGTACTCATCATTTCGATGCTGAAGTGGTCGTCTAGAAGTGACATGGTGACTGAAAGTCGTGAATCGAAGTCCAGGGTGGAGACTTTGCTGTATACCAAGTGGTTCTTCTATGAAGACGATCCTGATGCACGTCAGTTCTACCCTATTACAGGTGTGCCTTATGGCTCCCCACTTTCTCCTATCTTATACCTTGCTGCCTCCATTGTACTTTCCCAACCTTTCAAACGTGATCAACATCTAGTGGTATACACTGATGATACCATAATCTTGTTTCCTGGACTCAGGTGCACAGATGTAGTCTCGGACATCAAACGCTTCTTTTTTAAGATTAAAAGACCAGCTACCCCATCCAATCTTCTATTTTTTCAAATCGCATGTGATGGTATTTAATGGTGCCTATGTGACAAATGAAACATTGCAAAGATTAGCAATATCATCTCTCCCTAGAATTTTGAATAATTAACCACTATCAATCTTCACATATCGAGTAAGATACGCGCGGTTTACCATTACGGTAATATTGTCGGTTGGATCTGACTTGAATAGATTCAAAAGTGTCATGAAAAGAGCCATATTGGCCATGAAACGGGCCCAGTATCCATTATTAACAGAAGGTGATCATATACGACTTTAGAGTACGTGAGTAATCTCGGCATTATTCTTCTTTTTTAGAGGACTTTCCCAGAACAAAGAAAAAGGTTTCTTAAGCCCCTCATATCTGAATTACCTACTATCATCCGCCTCGACTGGATTCTCAGGTATGTGAAAGACCCTTAGTGATTCAACCAGAGGGCAATGCGTTGGTGTATGCTAGAGGGATCTGATATCCTGGACCGTTATGGATGAAGTGCGAAGACTATGAACTTAGCGACTGATTATTGTACTGTTTTATATGTTAAATATCTTAAACATGGACCATGTTTATATAAGTCACTGATGGCATCGATAGTCTCTAAACATGGGTGGATTAACTTCTTGACAGCAGTGCACTTCTTGACAGCAGTGCACTTCTTGACAGCATGGAAAGCTGCCGAATAGATGAATATTGTCATTTCGGAAACATTGAGCGAGAGTCACTCCAATGAATTGGCATCACTTTCAGCTGGATTTATTAAGTGAGAACCTTCTCTCTTCCTTATAAGGGATAACCTTTACCCTGTATTAATATCACAAAAAAATCATCCTGGATAAATTTTTGCTTTGAAATACATTTCAATGTATATCAATATGATAGCTTACATATATCAATATTAATATAAGTATATATCAATATATCAATATTAATAGCTTGCATAGATAGACGCGTACAATAACGATTGTCTTTGCTGAGTTTAGAAGTTTAACTGTTGGATTACCTCGCGATCCCGAGGATGAAATGGAAAGCGCTACCGAGGACAAGGTGGATAATGTTGAATTAAATAGATACAATAATCTACTCAGTAAGCTATACGTTAAATTAGAACGTCCTATTAATGCGTACAAGGAATTAATTCGCGAAGCTGCACCCGATGAGGTAGGTAAAATTAAATCTTATCAACAATCTGTTCAATCTGTACATGTTTCTAGGAATATCTCTCAATGACTTTGTTAAAGCATTTGTTTATTGTTGTAGTTTTTATTTCTATATTAAATGTTTAATATTGTTAAATACTTAGTTTTTTGATATTTTTTAATTATTGTTTTTTTATTATTTTTAGTTTGTGTATAACTAACAATTTACGAAATATTTAATATTTACAATCGAAACAATACCTTACAATCGCCGAATTTATTTACGAGCAAACCATTATTCTTCTGTAGTATTGAGTTTATTCTAAATTATTTGTTTTAAATGTGTGTATATAATATATACGGATTAATATATCATTTAAATGTGTAATATTTTTTGTTTATATTATTGAGCTTTTGTTCTTCTGTATACTCATTGTTGTAGATATTTTTATTTATTTTATTCATATTTATTTGTATTTATTTAGTTTATTTATGTGTTTGTTAATTTTTTTATTTTACTCTTTTTTATTTATTTATTTTTATTTTTATTTTATTTATATTTATTTATATTTATATTTATTTATTTTAAATGTGTATATAATATATATGGATTAATATATGACTGCTTTATTTAAATATATAATATTCTTTGTTATATTATTGGGCTTTTGTTCTTCTGTATACTCGTTGTAGATATTTTTATTTTAGATTGCTAGTACACAGAAAGCTTATGAACTTAGCATTAATCTTGATCGTGAATTGGAAATAAAGAATCGTAATCGAGTATACCTGAGTGTCAAAGAAGCAATTGAATTTATGGAGAAGACAGGCGATCATGATGGAATACCGTTTGATGAAGCTCAACCATCAAATTTCACTGTCCACATTTGTGCTGATCCAGGTATTAATATCCAAAAATTGTGCAGCTATGTGCTTTACTTTTTATCAGAATATCTGTCGGTGCATTACTATTTAAAGATGCATTTTTAAGTATAAACTCATGTATTGATTCTACGGACCTCGATTCAACGAATTTCGAAAATAATATGCAATTTGAGTAATGAATGTTTCGCGTTAAATATGATATGTTACAGACATTTGCAACACTGAATTATAGAAACAATAATTTTGCTGACCTTGAATTGGGCGTAAAGATGTGGACTTTGTTTGTTTACTAAGGGGTAGCGGTGTACAACGCGCACTTCTGGTTATTATGTATTAAGTTCGTTGTTCAATTGCATTCCCGAATCATAATTTTGCTACAACCATGTTATCTGGAGGGTGATGTTAGCTATAGCATAGAAGCGTTGAGCTATCAAAATGTTGGAAATGCTTTCGCAACGCGTGTGCTTTCGATATTTTTAATATTTTTAAATATTGAACACAGGTTCAATATAATGATAATAATAAGATTTTCTTAGCAGAACAAATAATATAAATAATGCTTTTGATAATGGAAACAAAGCTCAAATGAGTGTTTTTTTTGAAGAAACATATTTATTATAATTTGGTGCTTGTGTAGAAACAATATGAATATTTACAAACATATACAATTTCAAAACGTTAATTTGATAGTTCATATTTTTAAAGTGAACTACTACGCTAGTTACTTAAATGTAATACGTCCTCCTATTAAACCAGAATCATATAGTGGTTACAATATTCTAAATTACGTTATCAGTCATATTTGATATTATTTTTTGTGTTTCGATTAACTTATCGCCGCTATAGCATTAATGCAATTATTTTTTGAATAACGATTATAAAAACTTGTTTTAAGCCAATCCATACAACGAAGCAATCGATTATGAACTGTTTGACGATATGGAAGCAACCAATGGTAATAATAAAGGTGGCAACTATGACCAAGCTGGGGTACAACAGCCGGTGCAGAAATTATGTGAGGCGGTCGTTATGCAGACTGAAAATTACGATCCAATTCCAAAGTAAGACTATTAAATGAAGGTTTTTGTAATATTTATTATTGTCGTATGCATGAGTATACTGTCTATTAGTAAGGACTGAAGCTTAGGAATTCTTTTCACAGTTCTACAGAATCAATTACGGAACTTTTTTTGCATTGTCAATCATAGTCGTTGAATATCTTTCATAGATTTTTATCATAAGTGATAATATTTTTCATAGTTGATAATCTTTCAAAGATTTCAACATAAAGTTTAGCTAGTCGTGGAGAAATATAATTGATTGCTGAATACAAATAACTACCTTACGACCATTTTTACTTCTGGATATTAGATTTTACCGAAAGCATTTTATTATACATTGTTTATAACATTTTATCTTATTAAAAAGGCATTAAACTGCCTTGCTATTTTATTAAAGTTTACTCAGCGATGTAATTGGATGGCATGTTCATATATCAATTGAAAAAGTCGATCAGTCATTATCTGCAATGAATATCAGTTTAATTTATTAAGTTGAAATTTTAATCTGCTAATTAACGCGCTTAACATGATAATGTTATAATGATCAAGTTTTACGATGATTCGTTTAAATTTGACAACGATTTGAAACTTAATCAAAACTTAATTCGTAGATTAATAACTCTAAACAAGGGTATGCTTAAATTTGAGCTTGAGACAAACGTAAAGTTTAACTTTAAGCTAAATTCACATTTAAGCTAGAAACGTTTACTATGTTGCTACCGCTCGGTTATAATTTATTTCGCATACCTTATGACGATGAAGTGATATACTGAAGATATCACTGTAGTGTATTGCTAATGCTCATCAATATTGAAAAATAGCTAAAAATGCTCAATTTGAAACAACCTGTTAACACATTTGGATAAAATATTTTATTCATACCATATTAAATTTATATATAATACAATATCTTATTTATGATATATTTATAATTTATCATAAATTGTATGACTTGTATATATTTATATCATATAATCAAATTATTGTGATTTAGTTTTGGAAATTGCTTTCATATAATATTATTTTATCACATCATGTTGGCTAACATGATGCTTGAACAGTATTGCAAGGACAACACTTTATTTTCTAATATTTAATTGAAATTTATTTGAAAATGAAAATCGCTTAAATATTATGTAATTATAGCATACGAAATGACGCATTTATCGAGTAATAGCACCACTATATATTTTTATTTTGTATTTTCTTATGTAAACATATTTAGTTTTACATTCCCTATAATGATCACTTCAAAATTGTCCATAAGTATGTACTTATTGTTCATAGAATAAGTATGTACTTTGTTACTTTAGTAAAAATATTACATCTACTTCAATATTTTAATTCCTACATAAGTATCCGTACATCTTAGATTTTGGCTAATCTGTGGGATGTATTCCATCGCTAAAACTTAATAATTCGCATCGCTAAAACTACAGTTTTAGCGATGCGAATTATTTGTCCTTTACCGAACATTCACTAAACATTACAGTGTTTCAATAATTATATATAAGGGTAAGTTAGACTTTTATAGTTCGAACACATTTCGCTCGAGTTGCCGTTAATGTCCTTGCATTGACATTATAAATAAATATATATATATATATAATTTTATATACCGGGTTTAATGTTTTCTGATTTTTAATTAATATAATGTATGTATTTGTTTAGGGAAGTATTCGAAAAGACAGTGAGTGAAATTCCGGATAAGCTTATTATAGTATCTTAAGAGAAGACATTAAAATATAGTTTGTATCAATGCAAATTTTGTTGGGTGACGAAGCTTCTTTGATTTTGTTTCTTTCTGATGTTTGTTAGATAAATACGCTTTATTAATTGCGATGCACCTGGGTTGGTTTATATCAAACGCCTGTTGTTTCAAAGCTACTTGTAATTTTATAATCTTTTCGATTATACGGATTCATTGACCGACAGCATCTTCTTCTGAAATATAATTATTCTTTCTGCTTTAGGAAATAAAACCACAAACGACTATTTAGTAGGACTATTTAGTAGCAGTATAAAAATTGAGAAAAAGGATAACAGCATAGATAATTTCATTCTCCGTGAATTTAAACGGAAAAGTAAATAATATCATATAAATATAATAATATGATTTATTTGATGTGCCTTCATTGATGTGAATCGCACACAAGCTCACAACAAAGACAAAACAGAAACCAACTATCTAAAATTACATGCTAAGTAACGAGACAGACAAGGATCAAATGTAAGCCATGTGTAAAATATAAGCGGATAGTTATATTTATAATAACATAAAAATCTAGAAAAATTCTATTTCTCAAGGTAACATATTTAATAAGAGTGATCATCATTTTCACAAGATTTCTCTTTTAATGTGAAACAAGACTTGTTTGCTAGCATGGTATTTTTACGTACTCGAAACGTTATTGTTCTTTAAACACCACGACGTTTCGAATGTTCCATTCTTCAATTTCACGGAGAGTGAAATATTTTAAAGTATTTCAATCAAATTTTCGATAGCTCTTATCATCATATTCAGGATAAAATATAACAATATTCAGATCACACAAAAATAAATATAAAATAAATAAATTACCACTTCTACGAAAAGTTATTTTCAAGTCCACTATTAAAATATAATTCGTACATAACCAGACAGATTGTTGTTGTGTAACAACAACAATCTGTGTTCTAGGTAAAAATCAAATGACGGCATTGTTAAGTGGAAGAGGTGTTCAATAAATATAAAAATGAGCATTTTATTACATTACTGAACACGTATTGAACAATTTTGTTCAACGGGATGAAGCCTATTAGTGTTGAACATGACGCTAAGATTTCAATAAAATATGATAATTTGTCAAAATATTTTTGTTGTGCATTTCAATAAACGACATTAATAGTTTGCGGTATAAAAGTATCCATTTACATATTTTTTAAGTTGTAAATTTAATGGAATGAAATACATATATGTTTTGAAAAATAATATTTACAGTCCATATTTCGTTATCTAATCTGATGGTAGTTGGTAAAGTACGATTACAAAGCGCTATCCTTATGATGTCATCGGTTTAAATTACAAAACATTAATTATATGAACAAACGTTTTATGATGCTCCATTATAAAATAATAACAAAAACGTTTGTCGTATTGAACATGGATAACTGTGTTGAGCATGAATAAGCCTTTTTTTATAAAAAAAGGTTTGTCGTATTGAACATGCATAACTCTTGTTGAATATGAACAAGCCATTTTTACAAAAGGGTTTGTCGTATTGAACATTGATAAGGTAATTGAACTTATATTTTATTTTATATTTGTCGATTTAATTTTTGCATTGCAACAATGCAAAAATTGCTGAATTGTAGAAATTGTCGAATAAGAGGAGGAGGTAATTGCCTCGCCTCCTGTTACGCATGGTAGCTGATGTTCGTAAATAGTTTCACAAATTGTGCAACGTTGAGCTTCATTTATCAATAATATTTTTTATTATATTGTTTTACAAAATAAAATAAATTTGACAAGTTAATTAGCCTAGGTATGCTTATCTTCGTCCTGATTTCTCCTATTTCGTAAGCGTGGTACACTGTTGTTTTTAATCAATATTAAATGTGCTATTCGTTTTTACTATAATAGAAGTTACGTCTGGTCATTCATCTCATGTTGTTGTGAACACAATATATTTAAATATTGAATGTTCGATAAGCTTTATTCGTTCTGGGTATTTTTCTTTATTCAATTTTCGTGATGCTCGCAAACGCTATCTTCCTTCTCACATCAATGTTAGATTGAGCATGAGCGTTGAAAATACACGTATGTGCTTGTAGGCTCGAAATTAATTAAAGTTACCTAATAAAGGCTGAAACCTGATAACATATCTGTTCCTCGTGATGATATCTAATAATTATTCTTACGTATCGTCTGTTATTTATTATTAAATTCATAAAAATTAACTTTTATTTTAAATTTCAATTTTTTATTTTAAGTTTATATAATAAATTGTATAAAATCTTATATAATTATTTATTATTTATCTTTATTTAAATTTATTATGAAATACGTAGACACAAGTATCTGATCTGATTTATGGTTAATCATAATTAACAATAAAGTTAATTACGCAAAAAAATCGTACATTAGTGACGAATAACGATTTAAACACATATTTCAATATTTAAAATTCTCAATATTTAAACGCACATTTCAATATTAAGCTAATTTGTAAGAACTCATATACAAACAATAAATATTCATTGTCAAACATATCATCAATAGAGACATTTAGAGACATTTTGCTCTTACTAAACTGTACGCTACATGCAAGGACATTAACAGCAACTCGAGCGAAATGTGTCTGAACTATACAATACTGACTTGCCCTAATTGTCAAAAAAACATCAGGTGTAACAACTATATGACAAACGGTATCAAAACCCCAAGGATTCCTTAACTGGCTACTCACAAATCGTCTTGTCTACTACAAATAATTTCGACAATACAGAAATAATCCTGCCCATTGACAGCATGCTTATAATGCCTTTCAAATACAATTCGTAGCTTTATTGACTAATTCAATCGCTGTACTATTCGATGATAGTATCTTACAATGATAACTGTGTACAATTTGCAGAGCGATTGGTTTCAATCCCTTTAATTACTTACAAATTAAGCTTACAATTAACGGGGAAAATGTCAGCATCCTAATTCGTGGAATGATATTGCCTCTATTACTGAACGTAGCGTACAACACAATAGTAACAGTAAAGCTGATCACAAAGAACAGAAAGTGAGATGCCGATTATTTAACCGACCCGTTCATCAACCGATTGGAGAGGTTGCATCTTTTACTGGTCTGATACCGGTTAAAAGTAGCGTTTTAGTTGCGTTGTTCTTGAAATTTGCTATGAGCTCTGTTTCATAGACTATCATCTCTAATATCGTGTAATGGGATGGGTCAGGTCATACACAGCTGATATCGAATGTTAACGTCTCGTTGTAATACATCCAAAACTAGCTGTTACCTGTTAAAGACATTTTATTGAAAAATTGAGAAAAATACAAATGCAAATAAAAATAACATGCAAATTCATGCTTTCAACAATAAAAAGAAATTTTAACCAACATAAAAGTCAATATCTATAATATAAATTAACATCACAATGAAGCCGTTTTTCTTTTCTATTCTTTCGTGATTCTCAGCCAAATATGAATTTTCTTGTCAAAAACATGATAGTTTCTGGTTATTGAATCCGTGATCTAAATGTGTATAAAAATTGGATAATGCCTTTTTATATTAATGCGTATTTTGCCAATAAACTCAAAGTAAATTAATAAAAACTTTAATCAAAAGACTAGTTATTGTTATATTAATGGAATTGTTTTACGCTATTTATCAGTAAAGACGTATCTTAGTTGGTAAAATATAAATCCAAGACTTTTACCATATAATTATAAAATGAGATCGCTTGTTAAGCAAAGAAGGGGGATACCCATACGATCGATAGCTATAAGAAACATTGTTTTCCTTCTCGCTTGGATAACGTAATTCATTGCAAACGAATTCAATGTCAACTTAGTTATAACATTTATAGTACTTAACGCCACCATTTACATAGAGTGGCTTCAAAGCATTATAAAGAATCAACGATGCACAGCCTACCAGACTAAACGATTTCATGTGCAACAATCGACTAATTCAAACAGAAGATTAAATGTCTGACTTAATCTCACTATTTCTCAATTTGTGATCCGGTTTTATGAGCCTAAGCGCTCTTCAGCTACTGTACAAAATAATAATAATAATTGTATCATAGATGCTCATTGTCCCGAAATATGATTGAAGAAACAGCTGAACAATAAAAATTTATATTGTAGCAAAATCGAAAAAGATTTATTCAAATTTTCAAGCACAACTGTGTTTATCATCAGGAATTGTATCAGTGTAGCTGTTAGACCTTGTGCATTTTTATACCATTTCAGGAAAACATCTATACATCGGTTAGTTTAAAGGACAAAATAAGAAACACAATATACACTGAACAAAAACGAGTCTGTATTACAATCAAAAAATATATATCAAAACCTACAAAACAAAAGCAATTAGTAATTCACAAGAAATTCGTTCCAATCAAAATAAAACAACACAAATTAAACAATTTAACAATACAATTGAAATTTCAAAGACAATAAAATAAACTAAACAAATTTTAATTAGATCAAAATAAAATATTATTATATTAATGGAATTGTTTTACGCTATTTATCAGTAAAGACGTATCTTAGTTGGTAAAATATAAATCCAAGACTTTTACCATATAATTATAAAATGAGATCGCTTGCTAAGCAAAGAAGGGGGATACCCATATGATCGATAGCTATAAGAAACATTGTTTTCCTACAAAAATACAAAAAATACAAAACACTGCAAAACATATCTCAATGCAAGCATAGATCATAACCTCCAATGTTGCCCTCTAAAAATTTATCTATATTAATATATTAAAATGAATAAATTATTACTGAATAAATTATTACTTGAATTTAAGAAGGGTGGTAATATATCTGAACAGGACTACTGGAAAAACAGATGTAATGAAGCGAATCCCGTATTTATGAAACTAACAGCTCAGGTACATAAATTATCACATGTATACAGACCAATTATTGCATCAAATGGGACTAATAATCATGTATTATCGAAAAGTATTAATTCTTTTCTTAAAGAAACTCGCATCCTGGTTTTCTGCCATCCGAGATAGTGCTCATTTTGTAAAATTTTTACTTGATGTAGATTTAAATTCCGAATATTGTGTGGTTAGCGTTGATGTGATATTGCTGTTTACTAACGTTCCATGAAGTGAATTGATTATCATGGATGCTGAATCTGCGGAGTACGGATAGGACGAGTATTGCTCGTCTTAATACTTCTCAGACTTTATTTTGGAAGATTTTCATTAAGGAGAAGTTTGTTTACTGGAAGGATAGAGCATTAGGTTGGATAGGAAATGTAAGCCTTGATAAAGTTTTGGAGGAGTCACTAGCCCTACACAACTATGGAGCCACTCAATCACCTCAACCAATTCCGCCCTGGTGTAACTTCAGGACTAGGGATCTATCTGTTACGGATATCCTTAACTCCTGGGGTCCACTACCGGGCACCTCTAAATCCGTCGCTCCACTTTCTTCTCGGGTCTGCCAGCTTTTGACAGCTGATCAGAGAAGAGAGGTGGCCGTCATAATGCTTTTAGCCTCCCCATTCGATGTAGCGGGCATCAATATTAGTAAGCGAGTTTTTATACCTAAGAAAAATCCTGTATCATGCCCTAAAGATTTGCGACCTATTTCGATTTAAAATGCCCACTTATCGATTTACGAAAAATCGCTTGCGCGTAAAATCCGCGACCATCTAAGTAGGCGTAATTTGATCCCTCCAGGTTTTCATGGGTTCGTCAAGGTCGCTCGGTCCATTCAGGAGTAGGTGAAGTGAAACAGTTTTGTCGGGAGAATAGCCATCGTTTAGTTGTGGCTGTTTTCTTTGACTTTTCTGCTGCATTTGACCGCATCTCAATTTCCTTTGTGATCTCTTCTCTCAGGTAATTCGGGTTGCCTGCGAGAATTGTGAACAGGGTAGAGATTCTGCTGTACACCGTGCGATTTTACTATGAAGATGACCCTAATACGCGTAAGTTCTACCTTATTACGGTTGTGGCTCAAGGTTCCCCACTTTCTCCTATCTTGTATCTTGTTGCCTCCATTAACCTATTCAAAATATTTAAACGCGAACAACGTCTAGTGGTGTACGCTGATGACACCACAGCCCTGTTCTCTGGACACAGGTGCAAATACGTAGTTTCTGACATCAGCCGTTTTTTAAGATTAAAAGACCAGCTTCCACCATCCAATCTTATTTTAAACTCCGCGAAATCGCAGGTGGTTGTGTTTCATGGTACCCCTGCAACAAAGCAAAAACTTAAGAGATTAGCACTCTCTGCGCTCTCCTCCATATTTCCCACTGAACCACTTCCTACCTTCACAAGTCGAGTAAAATACCTGGGGTTCACCGTTACGGTGAACTGGTCGGCAAAAGCCGACCTGGATAGACTTAAACGTATAGTGAAGAAAGCTAGGTGAGCCCTGAAACGGGCTTAGCATCTGTCGTTGAAAGGGAAAACCCAGGTGCGCCTCTGGGGCACCTGGGCTATCTCGGGATTAGTCTTCTTTTCGAGAGCACGTCCCCCAGAGCAAAGGCTAAGGTTTCTTAAGCTCCTCGTCTCTCGTTTACCCAGCATAGTCCGCACCGATTGGATTCTTCGGGGGATGGGGTGAAAGACCCCGGGTGGTTCATTGGGAAGGCGGCGTGTTGGATCGGTTTGGGGGCTCAGATCCCCCTGGATTTGAGGCCATGAAGAAAGGGAAGACTCAAGAAAGAATTTAATGAGTTGTTCTGTTTTAGTGACACTTTAAACTGTCTGTTATATCTTTTTTCATTTATGTCTTGTGATTTAATAAAATCATTATTTATTTATTTGATGCTGAATCTCTTGCTAGTAATTGCAAAATATAGAAGTTAAGTGTGATGCAGTGGCAGACTCTTTTATGCATTTGTACCTCAGAGTCACATATTTTTTATTTAAGGACAAATTATTTGAAAAGGTAGAAGGTGTTGCTATGGCAGCCCTTTCAATACAACTTTAACAGATATTTACATGAGAAAATGGGGGGGAGGACCACATAGCAGAGATATCCGACTTATATGTGAAGACGTTATGTTGATGATGTTTTCTTCATTGCTCCAAATCCAACAATATGTGCTGGTGAATTTTGTTATAGCTCAACAAGAAGGATCCGTCCATCCAGTAAGAGATTGAAGTGGAGGAAAATGACTGTTTTCATTTTCTTGATGTGTACACTGATCGATATTAGACATCTGCAACCTCGACATCGTACAATATTAGTGGATTGAGATCGCAATTTTAGCGTTGCTTGACACACTGTAATAATGTACCTGATCGATTATCTGACGTAAATAAAGTTGCATCTCGATATGTGAAAAATAGATACCGATTTGATGTTATTGATAAAATACGCAAATCTGTGTTTTGTAATAATAAGGATTTTCTTAAATAAAACTTAGCAATCACTAAAAATACTAAAAAAGACAGTTATAAAACAACAGTTAAAGATCGATAACGAAAAACAAAATGTTTAGTCTTCACGCTCTTGTCATGGCCTCAGGTCCAGCGAGATCTGAGCCTTCCAGCTAATCCAACACACCGCTCTCCAACTGAATCAAACAGGGTATCTAACCCCCCTGAAGAGTTCAATCAAGGCGGACTATGCTCGGTAATCGCGAGATGAGGAGCTTGAGAAATCTTAGTCTTTGCTCTGGGGGACGTCCTCTTGAAAAGAAGACTAATCCCGAGGTAGCTTAAATACCCCAGAGGCGCACTTGTGCTTATCCACTCAATGACAGATGCTGAGCCCGTTTCAGGGCCAACCTAGCTCTATTCAGAATACGTTTGAGTCTATCCAGGTCAGCTTTCGTTGACCAGTTCACCGTAATTATGAACCCCACGTATTTTACTCGACTTGTGAAGGTAGGGAGTGGTTGACTAGTCAATATGGAAGAAAGAGCTGAGAGTGCTAGTCTCTTTATTTTTTTCTTTGTCGCAGGAGCGCCATGAAATACAACCACCTGCGATTTGTAGGAGTTTAAAATAAGATTGGATAAGGGAAACTGATCTTTTAATCTTAAAAAGAAACGGCTGATGTCAGAGATTACATCTTTGCACCTGCGTCCAGAGAACAGGGTTGTGGTATCATCAGCGTATAACACTAGATGTTGGTCGCGTTTAAAGTTTTTGTAAAGTTCAATAGAGGCAGCAAGATACAAGATAGGAGAAAGTGGGGAACCTTGACGCACACCTGTAATAAAGTAGAACCGACGTGCATCAGGGTCGTCTTCATAGAAAACTCGCTTCGTATATAACAATATTTCCACCCTGTTAACAATTCTCGCAGGTAACTCAAAGGGACTGAGAGAAGAGATAACAAAAGGAATGGAAATGCGGCTAAATGCAGCAGAATAGTCAAGTAAAACAGCCACAACAAGCTGATGACTGTGGTCTTGACAAAACTGCTGTACTTCACCTATTGCTGATGGACCGAGCGATCGTTTACGTACCCATGAAAACCATGTGAGATTAAATTTCGCCTATATAGATGGTCGCGAATTTTACGCGCAAGCGCTTTTTCATAAATGGAGATGTGGGAGTTTTGAATCGAGATAGCCGCAGATCGTTAGGACATGTAATTGATTTTTTTGGCCTAAAGACACGACGGCTGATATTAATGCCAGCAACATCGAAAAAGGAGGCTTGTAGCATAGTGATATCAACCTCCTTTCTCTGACTGTCTGTCAATAGCTGACAGATCAGAGTGGGGAGTGGCGTGTGGTATTTGAGGTGCCTGGAAGTGGCCCCCAGGAGTTTAGGATATCTGTGACAGATAAGTCCCTGTTCCTGAAGTCGCCCCAAAGCGGGATTGGTTGAGGAGATAGAGTGAATCCATAATTATGTAGGGATAGTGACTCCTCCAAAACTTTGTCGAGGCCTACGCTACCGATCCAACCCAATGCTCTCTCTTTCCAGCAGACAAACTTCTCCCTTTTAAATATTTTCCAAAAATAAGACTGAGAAGGGTTAAGGCAATAAATGCTTACCTTATCCCTACTTAACTGGAACCTGTATCTAGTGATCCAATATTCATTCGAGAAGACCTGTCTGGCGGAAACAGAGAGATTAGGGAGATGTTGCATTTTAACTAGTACCGTGAGTTTTATTGGAGTGTGATTGTATATATGACCTTTATAGGTAGTTAAAAGAAACGTGGTATAGCTGCCTGAAAAAAGCAACTCTGATTGGATCAAAGTGAAACCTCCTTCTAAGCAACGTATCTTCTTCCATCCGCCAACGAATTTGGTCATGAAAGGTGGTCTGTTTTTGGCTCGACTGCTCAGTACATATGGGTTTCAACAACCACATCTTATGAAGCAGTAATATGTCGAGGAGAGAATTGGTTGTTGAGCAATGAAAGGTGAGGACGGTGGTTTATGAATATGGTAGTCGTTACTGGCTTCGTGGAGTGCTACATTAATCCAATGACCAGTTCTGTCGTTGAAGTTACCAAGTAACATGTCATAGCCACTACCTTAAACACGGTCCAGGAGCTCACGGTTCTTGTGAATTTCCCTTGCCCTTGTTTAGATATTGGCTATACTGATAAGTTTCCCGTTCTTAAAGTGATATAACTAAACAAGAACGGCTGAACAAGAGTAGTTTAGCAGGAGGGATGATTTTAGCGAGCATTTAACTAAGTTAAGAAGACCTTGAGATGAAGAGGAGTGAGGAGGGGTTACATACGGAGTATAGTAGGAATAAATGTGCTTAGGGATGAATCGAGTAATGTCCTGGGGGATACGGATAGACCGCCTCTCCTGAAGAACTATGACATCTGCATCTCTATCGGATAGAAGTCTAAGGGCAGAAGCAGCTCCCGAATTCCACTTTAGGATGATATTCAGTGAAAAAGGCTCTTGATTACTTGACATTGTGTTTATTTAGCTGGAATGGGATGCATCCTCCTAGTCGTAATCGGACGTGAGAAGGTTGCCCTTCTCACACCCAGCCCGACAAGTTGGAGACACTTGACTACGGACGATATCTTCATTTCCCAAGGTAGAGACCCCTGTCAATTTTCAGTTAAAATTATCTTGCTTTGCAAGCTTAATCGACGTAAGGTTTTGTGTTCTGGAAATATAAGTCGATATCTTCTTGAGCGCTAACTTCGTTGTATTGGATGTAGCTCTCTTATTAGAGATTATGAGTTCAGGAGTAAAGGTTGTAGGTGTTTTGAAAAAGGTATTAACGAATTTAGTAATTTGTGTTTCCATAGTCTTACTAGTCTCCTGCCGCATTGCTTTGTGGATATTAAGTAATTCGTCCGAGCTTGGACCAGACGAGCCACATATCTGATTAAACTTGCTGGAGAGATTATTCACATTTTTCTTAGTGATTAAATGTCTATTGACCTATCCTTAAAGACTAAGCATCTCCTTGATCAGGCAGGGTGCTGCAGGCCACAGTTTGAACATTTAGGAGCAAGTTTATACTCCGAGTTGTGGTCTTTGTCATCAGATTCACAAATTCTACAAGTTCTCCTACTGCAATGAGAACTTCAATGCTCCCAGCAGTGGTGTATGTTGCAGTGAGGGAATGTGAGATTGTCAGTGCTAACTTGTGTGAAATTTAAATTACACCACGTAAAGGGATTACATGCAGCATTGGCGGATATTGGCATTTTCTTCATCGGTGTTGGCGAAAGCAATCGGTAGTGTGGAGTCGTCCTTTTTTATGAAACGCACATCTTGTAAATGATAAAGTTTTTCGATAGCTTCAATGTCTCTTTTTTCTAGATCCAGAATATTGTTTGTGATTTTTACAGAAGCCATTATTGGCTTGAAAGCTAATGTTCATATATGCGAAAAATTATCATTAAAGAACTTAGCATATGAAATTGCTAAATCGGATGAGACAAAGTATATTCTGTAAGTGTTATTGATTATGCGAACTGATTTGTGTATAAATCTTCCTGGGAATTTGCATATAAATATTCTTAAAAATTCGTTAAAAAATGTTTTTCGCAATCGGTGTTTTTGGTGTTATATTGATTAGATAGACTAGCTTTTTAATGGGAGGAAGCTCCCCCACGTCTTCAAAATTATGAACACAAGCGTTACTTACCTTGTCTCCAGGAATTGCAAGAAGATCGATAGGAATCGTCGTCATATAGTTCGTTGTAACGTTTCTTGTGGAAAACTGTGATTTGTTTGATCTCTTTGACTTACACTTTTTGAGAGCAAACATGCGCTGAGGGATATACTTACCAAACGAAGACACCACATCAAGATTCGATTAAGAGAAGACGGCGCTGATTTACACACTCTCTCAGAAGGTGTCGAACAGCTTTCGCTCTCAAATTTTAGAAGTGTGTGAAGACGAAAAATTAAGAAAATGCATTGAGTACGATGGATCAGTAGGTGTCACTCAGATACAGAACCTAACGCAAATAATGACTAGCACGTCTAACGGTAGATAGATAGTGACTAAACTCTACGCATTAATAATCGCTATCAGATTATTTTTTTTAATTTGTGTATAATTAATTTTTGACATTACAGACGGTAACTTTTGTGTGTTTAGATATTCTGAAGAAGCCCATCAGTGGGTGAAACGTAAAAATATAAAAGTAACTAATTACTTTCGCGTACTGGTATTACCTTTATGTATAATTTATATTTGAATTGAACCGATTGTTGCCGGGATCTAGTAGAGGATTCTTACTATATGTGATTCTTTTGTAATGAACCAACATAGTAGTAAAAGTATGGACGAATACGATCTAATTTATTATAAGAGTTTTCGGTTAATACCTTTTTTAATTACAAATATATCACTTGATAGATCTGTAATTAAAAAATGCCTTATCCGAAAGCTATTACAATAAATTAGATGGTATTCGTCCAAACGTTTACTACTATGCCGGTTTATTATCAAAGAATCATATATATACAAGCAACACCATTTAGTATAAATTCGGTATTTCGTAAGAAATCCTGGACCGTTGTTTACTCAGCACATCCGTGCACTACTATTATACCTGCCGTATCCATTAATAATCCAACGAGTGCAGCGACAATTCAGCAACAACCTCTGCCTAATGTTTAAGGATGGTCCGCACAGCAAATCGATTTGGTTAAGAGCGTAAGCCTCAGTCAATTAAGCAAAGTGTCGGAAACGCCTTTATTCACAATGTCACACAGGCAACCGAAACGGCCAGTGAGTACTTCATTCTACTGATGAGTGTTGCCGGGTACTCATTGGTCGTCTAGAATTGACATGGTGACTGAAAATCGTGAATCGAAGTTCAGTCTAACAAGCAACACCATGTAGTATAAATGCCGTATTTCGAAAGAAACCCTGGCCGCTGTCTACTCAGCACATCCGTGCACTACTATTATATATACATGTGCAACATGACTTGATATCTATGAGCTTAAACACTTATTGCTTAATAATTTGTTTTATGTGCCGTACCAGCTTTATGACAGCTAATACAGCCTTGTCTATATAAACAGACCCATCTTTCCATATAAAGAAAAGTAACATTCATTTTAGTTTTTAAATAGGCTATTGCTATCCCAAAATACAATTTTGTAGCTTCATAAAAATTGAAGGTAATAGTACAGAATTGGTATATATTATCATATTAATTTTTATTTTGAAAATTTGAGCGCTTTTCGTCAATGGTAGTAAATTAATATTAAATAAAAAACTTAAATTATTAACGAATATCATTCAATCATTTTATGCAGAAGCAAAACAAGATTATAATAGATTTTTGAATACCCTGTATTTCTCTTTTGAAAATTCTGAACATAAGCATTGCAATTAAGGATTATTTTCAAAAATCAAGATTGTTATCTTTCAAAAATTCTATCGTATTTTGTGAACAGGAATATTACGCTTTAAAAAATTCCATATATGCTTGTTTTGATTTATATAAAAATATAAAACGGTTTTGTTAATAATTTAAGAGTATCATTGTAAATTAATGAAACATAGAAGGATATTAAATAAGGAATTCATTATTTTATAGTATTTTTCAAATTTGGTTTTAATTTATTGCATATAATCAAATAATAATCAATTTTAATTTGCATAAATAATTTTATAACATACAAAAGGTAATTTTACAATTATGAAAATAACTTAATTGTTTTGTTCATACAACTTGTAAAGTATGAGCAAGTGCATTGCAGTTATGTTTTTGTACATGACTCATGAATTATAGTAGCTTACATAGAAACCAAAATTTTATATTAAGCAGTGACTCATAATTAAAACAATATTCAACAGAAAAAGCTGATTGAACAAACCTATTTTCAAGCATTGCGCCCATTCATCAACTGAAATTAAGTTGTCATCATTTTTATCACAATACTGCACGAACCTTACAAAGCAAGGTTCAACGAATTTAAATGTAGCGACGATATATTTAATTTCATTATCATCCCAAATTCTAAGAGCAAACATATATATATTCATTTAGATAATAAAAGCTATAATTTTTGTTTTTGACTTCCTAATAAAATTAGATCAAATACACTTGTCATATATTTTCAATATTAGAGTCATTCCCACAAATTAAATTAAAATATTATCTTTCGATATTTCGACACCACGTTGATATCATTTTCAAAAATCTGGAAAAATACGATTTTATCGAATTCTACATCATTTTTTAAATTCTTTAAAATGATGCCGAAGTGGAGGTGAAATATTGAAAGAAAATATTCCACATTTTATTTGCTGGGTACGGCTTTATACATTAGCCGTACCCAGCTAATAAGTACCCAGATAATGTATGGGACGTACATACATTATCTGATTCTGAATTAACTGACAGTTTATCGAACGCAAATAGTGATAATCATGAATCGGACGGAAGTTTTAATTATGAAACAGAATTATTAACTGACTTTTGTGAAACAGATCAAATAATCACGCCCACTATAAACAAACAGATGATACCGGAAAAAGGCCGGCTAGTTGTCAGTGGATCGGTTGATTCAGATATTCTAGATGATCAGGCGCTATCTGAAAGTAGTGATAACGAAGAGGAGGAAGTCTAAGGCTATCGATTATGGACATTATACGAAGAGGTTAACTTTTTTTTGACATTGTTGTTTTAGTCTCTAATTTGTTTTTATTACATTGTTTCTAACGGCTTTATTATTAACAATATTATAAATATATCCATCTTGATCTGTATTTTAAATTTTTAAATATCCATGAAAACAATCAGGTATAGTTGAACGACAACAAAAATCATTTTGATATTTAGCTAGTAACTACTAGCATCTTCAGAAAATTAAAATTTTCTAAAATAATCTTCAGAAAATTAAAATTTTACAATTTGACGAAAATTAAAATATTCGTCAAATTGTCATATGAAATGACAATTTGACGATTAATGTATGTTCATATTACTTCGCAATGATCATTTCCACAAAGAAGAAATAAACTTTTTTCTTCCATAATGGGTTTTCTTTAGCATAAAAACATTGCTAAAGAAACATTCGGGCTATCGACAAAAATATGACGACAAAAATATACAATAATCTTTTTGAAATGTTAGGTATTTTTCAAAAGACTTAAAAAATCAAATTTACTGTAAAACAAAATTCTTTTCACTCACTCAAATCTTTTCATTTAAAGTTGAGTTAAATCAGATTTTGGTTTATAATGTGATAAAAAGTGCTACTCCAAAGGGAATTTTCTAACTTTAAGTTTCATTGATATATTCCTAGACGTCCATCGCAGCTCATATATTCTTATCAGCTCCTTTCACAGCTGATATAATATATTTTTGGCAACTATCTCAATGCACTAATATAAGTTGTTGTAGTAAATAAAGTTTAATAAATACTTTAAAAATACTTAAATACTGAAACTATGTATTAGAAATATGCAATATAAAACTATATTTACTATGTACCATAAAGCTATTTAAGAAATACTGAAACTATGTATTATCTATACGGCATTATTATTTTTCTGTTAATTTTCAAGCAAGTTTGAAGAATTCTTCTGTTTCTTATAATATAAAATTATACAGCGACAAAATATTATTTAAATATTAAATTTACAATATATAAATCAACGAAAAATATAATTAAAAATAAATTTGAACAATTAAGCGAAAATTTTTTATGAATGGATAATAAACAATATACTTTGAATTAGAATAAGATACACGAGATAATCAAATTTCATCAGAGGAAATACGTAATTAGCATGCATTGGCCCCGCTGCTATGCAGGGTCGAGGAATAAAAGTCTAAACCTGAGAGTATAGCAGTTTCTTCTGATGATCTAATCCTTATTTTGATACAACGTCTGTTATTTATTAGTCAATTTATAAACATTGACTTTTATTTTAAATTTAAATTTTAAATATTTACTTGATATAAATTATATAAAATCTTATAATTTTTTATTATTTATAATTATTTATCTTTATGTATATTTTAAAATACGTAGACACGGGTATCTGATTAGTTTGCGTATTAATAAGGTGAAATAAAGATAAGCATTTAAATACACATTTGATAACAGAATAATTTCTTTTCGTTAAGTTTCCGATAACAGGGTGTTTGAATCAAAAGAACTTTGTTTTATAGTAAAGTTGTTTAAACTTTGTAAGCTACAGATAAGAGACATGGTTGATAAAATACAAGCAAAGGAGAGCAATTAATGCTTCTCATTCAACAATAAAAGTAGCAATTGATTGGTATCGCAAAGCCATGCTTAGTCCAATTCATTGAGAACTATATAAGCATAATATCGATATACCGATGGTCTTAAACAGAGGAAAATAGAGATTTAAAATAAACCATGTCGTTCGTAAGGTACAATTGTAATTAGTTATTTTAGCAGCTGACAACTGTGTTTAATCGATTATTAATTATATCAAAGCATTAGGCTTATTAAACATAATGCAATTAGTTCGATGTGTTAAAATAATCAATTAAAATTCATTCATTCAAATTTAATTTTATAGGCATTTCGTGTATTTACAATGACAAGTACAAACAGGACAGAGCAGTAGTGGAGTTGCATGTGAATTTACGAGAAAAATGTTTCCTTGTATGATTAATATGCAATAAGATAATGTCTTTATGACAAATACATCTTGGATACAACTTCAGAGGTTGTACAAAACAATAAATATTATTACATATTAATGTTATAATATTTTACAAAACTGCTGAACGCGTAGCGACTTTTAGTAAACTTAAAATACACCTGAAACAAAGTTAACTAAAACGAGTTAAAATAATAAGTAAAATAAAGTTATAGGTTGTAACTTGCTTATTTTGATTTGAATCATGTATGCAAAATAAGTAGGCGGCTACAAAATCAATTTGGCTATTATTTGCCAGCCTCGTCGGATAATCATTGGCATTGTGCGTCTTAATTCTGTTATTGGCCTACAAATTTGAATACATAAATGCAAACAAAAAGTAAAATTAAAATAAATAAAATTTATTTATAAATAAATTGTAAAATATTAGTATTATCAGTTTTGTATTAAAAGTAGTAAATTTAAAAGATTATAAATGCAACAGGAAGGAAAGCGACCTGTCTAATTCATATACTTATTAAAGAAACTTTACATATAAAAATTACGAGATGGCGTGAATATCGACAGTTATGTTGATTGCACAATCAGCGAGTCTTAGATTATAGTCGACAAATTCTACATTCTAGGAGACCATGAAAATATTGAATTCTAATTCAGTTTTTAGTTCTTGAAGTAGTATTAATAATATGTTTGCATTTTTGTCAAAGAAATATTTGAATAACTTGGACAGCAGATATATTAATCCACTGTACTACTTATATGATAGAAATAATAAAAATATAAAATTTTTCAAAATAGTTCAATTTATCCTCAATTAAGATTGATGACTCATGACTATTGTGGATAATAAATATTGTTGATAATATCGCCTTTAGCATCTAAATTAAATATTTTAATATCGCATCTAAATTAGATATTTTGATAAATTAAACGACCGTTCCTTGGAATCATTGAAATCTGATTCTGCCATATAACATTAGGTAAATAATATAGTACGACCTTGGTCGTACAGTAATATATATAGAAAATGTATATATAATGTATATATAATGTATATATAAATGTATATATATAAAATGTATATATACAAAATGTATATATATACAAAATTTTACTCTGAAAATATATATAGCGTTGTGTTTTGCGTTCGATTACGCATGTTTTGAGTTCATTGGATTACTGAGCGCACGCTTGGGTAAATAGATGTAGTTCGCCCCAGTTTCAATCTGACATTTTAGAAATATAAATGGAATCCCTCGTGGATCCTGGACTGCTTTTCAATTTATACTTTAACAAAATATAATTGAATCTATTTATAGATCAGCAGAGAACTACATAGATTTGTTTCAGTGTGTGTTAATGTGCCATTGGATAAGAGTCATGTTCACGCTACTGAAGAGTCCCGTAAGGACGAAACACGTGTCTAGCGTTGTGTTTTGCGTTCGATTACGCATGGTTTGAGTTCATTGGATTACTGGGCGCACACTTGGGTAAATAGATGTAGTTCGCCCCAGTTTCAATCTGAACATTTTAGAAATATAAATGGAATCCCTCGTGGATCCTGGACTGCTTTTCAATTTATACTTTAACTATATATATATATATATATATATATATATATATATATATATATATATATATATATATATATATATATATATATATATATATATCATTGTAGATTGTGGTTGAACCGCGCTCTGGGGTCATTCGAAGACTCACCAAATATTTTCAATGAAAGTGTTAAACCAGAATTCAAAGCAAGAAAAACAGTTTTTTGCAAACGTTTCGGTCCCTTACTGGACCTTCCTCAGTGCTGTTGTACACCTCAGTTCTGTTGTTAGTGGACCGTGGTCTGGTCCACTAACACATCTCGAGAGTCTGACGGCAGAACTAAATAGGACTAGCGAACTTCAGTTCACGATTGATTGTCCGGTAAATCAACAAGTACCGTTTCTGGACATCCTGATGTATCGCGATACGCATAACACATGGGAAACCAGAAGCTATGAGAAATTTGCAGGGATGAAATCATACGTGCACGCAAGTAGTGGTCACAGCGCAACGACAAAAAGGATGATCTTACGCAATGAAGCAAGACGTATGAAAAAACTATGCTCTCTAAACTCAGATTTTGAGCGGAGTCTCACCGACTTATATGCAAATTTCCGAAAGAGGGGTTACTCGCATCGACAGATTGAAACTCAATTCAATTATGTTCGACGAATAGATCGACGCGCATTACTGGAATCATCTGTCGATAGTGATCCACCCTCGAATGAATTCGACACTGTGTTCTTATACAATCCGCTATTTGACCCCTTACAGAGAATGTTTAACAGAGCTCTTCAACAGCTTGATCCCGAGCTGAGAAATAAGGTTAAGAGACCACATGTCCGGTTCAAAAATACGGAAAATTTAATGAGTATGATGAAGAGAACCCCCAGAATCAATAACTCGATAGAACAGGGAAGTGAAGCATGCGGAGACAGACGGTGTGCAAACTGTTCGGATATGACAAAAACTGCTGAATTTAAAAGCAAGGCTACGGGAGCAGACGGCGCGGTTGCTCACTTGGTGGAGAATCCAGAACATCGGATGTCGACGACTATTATCGACGGCCCAATAGTAGACAACGCAAAGCGAAAACGCCGTGAAAAATATTGGATAGGTCAGTTGATGACTGATAGATCTTTAAATACCAATGACCATCCATTTAACGACCTATAATAAACAATCGTCAAAATTTCAATTTGATAAAAATCAACGATTCTTCCGGAGCCAGGCTAGTCACACGTCAGCTTTCGTTCAGATAAATATTTTCTGTAATGTTGCAAATTTTGAAATTGTACAACAGCACTGAGGAAGGTCCAGTAAGGGACCGAAACGTTTGCAAAAAAAACTGTTTTTCTTGCTTTGAATTCTGGTTTAACACTTTCATTGAAAATATATATATATATATATATATATATATATATATATATATATATATATATATATATATATATATATATATCAGAGTAAAATTTTGTGAACCGGTAAAGACCAAAAACAATATAATTTATTTTAACGTTTCGTCCCTTACTAGGACTTCTTCAGAACAATCTATAATACAAAGAAACAGCAGAATTGTTAGCAATAATTAATTATGTCATAATTAGTTAGGTGTTGAACTAATATAATATAGCGTGTCACAAACACGTTTCCTATGTTCTATCTTGCCACATAAGTGGTGGAGCTTGTGTTAGGCCTTGTGGACATTCTGCCATTAACCGTGCAATCCAAAACATCTCTCTCGATTTACGTACTCGAGCATTCACCAAACCACTTTCGATGATGATGTAAAAATTTCGATAATTTTCCTCCAAATTATCGATCTATCCCAATCTCACAAGAACAAAAGTTAAAGCTTTAAACGAACTAAGAAATCGGAAAGACATTGTAATTAAACCAGCTGATGAAGGTGGAAAGATTGTGCTCTGGATCAAAACGAATACATATTTGAAGCAAAACGACACCTCAATTCAGACACATACTCACAATCATCAAGTGAAGTTCTAGCACAAGCGTCTGAACGAGTCTCGGAGTTTGTGTCCAAATATACACAGAAAGGCGAGCTTGACACGATAGAAGGCCCAAAATTACTAACGGGAAGCAATCTAGCAGGGAAGTTTTATATGTTACCCAAGATACACAAAGACAAAATACCTTGCATTAAGACCACTTTTACAAAATATCAAAGCTCATATTGGAAATTTGAAGAAATCAAACTTACCATTCCACAGAATGCCATCCTATTGACGCTCGATGTGGAAACTATGTACACAAATATTCCAACCAAAGATGGACTTGAAGCTGTGAGAGAAGCAACGAAATTATTGAATAATTTAACAGCTGAAATGATACTGGATGCAACAGAAATTGTTCTTCGTAATAACATAATTCAATTTATGGACCAAATGTATTTACAAATATCAGGAACTACAATGGGCACACCACTAGCTCCTTCATATGCTGTATTGTTCATGGATATGTTCGAAACGAATAAAATGTCTACGGCCAAACATAAACCACACACCTGGTTAAGATATCTAGATGATATATTCATTATATGGACAGCAGGAGAAGATGCATTGAATGACTTTGTAGCGCACCTGAATGAAGGACCGATGACATTCACATGCGACAGAAGTTGGCACCCCATTTCCTTGACGTTACAATTGATAAAGAGGTGATTGGAGGCAGAACTAACTACATTACACGACCTTACAGAAAACTAGAATCAACTGCAAAATATCTTCACAAAGCTAGCTTTCACTGCAGTACCACGAAACGATCCATGATACAAAATAAATTTAAGAGTATGATCAAAATTTCGAGTACATCAAATGGGAAGTGGGAAGCTATAGAACAAGTAATTAAATATCTTATGAAGAGAGACTATCATAAACGTCAATATGATCAGGAGCTACGGAAAGTACGAAGTATAACAAGAAATGAACTATTAGATAAAGTCGGACCAAAAGAAACAAAACTTTATGCTTACTCTCATATCATCCAGCATTAAGTGGTTTAAATCGGGAAATGCTAAAAGCATACAAAGAGATCGATATTAATGGAAAGCCGCCCATTGTATACTTTAGAGTCAAAAATACGATTAGGAAGCATTTAGTTTCCGCAAGGATCAAAGATGAATTAATAAGTGAAATCAGTGTGCCGAAAACCCAAATTCACTACTGTAAGCCATGCGATAAATCTCGGTGTAAAACATGTGGACTGATACCACATGTAGCATCACCGGACTTAGTTACAATCTACGAGCCGACACAAACTATATTACGAACAATTGTGTTTATTTGGCGACATTTGTAACATGTGACAAACAATATGTCGGTGAAACCTCTAATGGTCTGAATATAAGAATAAATAACAGACGTGCAGACATTAAAAAACGAAGTCCAACAGATGGAGCAGTAGCACACGCACTCACGCATCACGCCTTAGAAACGTATAACTACATCATCATCGAAAGTGGTTTGGTGAATGCTCGAGTACGTAAATCGAGAGAGATGTTTTGGATTGCACAGTTAATGGCAGAATGTCCACAAGGCCTAACACAAGCTCCACCACTTATATGGCAAGATATAACATAGGAAACGTGTTTGTGACACGCTTTATTATATTAGTTCAACACCTAACTAATTATGACAATTAATTATTGCTAACAATTCTGCTGTTTCTTTGTATTATAGATTGTTCTGAAGAAGTCCTAGTAAGGGACG
Organism: Pomphorhynchus laevis; assembly: GCA_012934845.2. Taxonomy (NCBI): domain Eukaryota; kingdom Metazoa; phylum Acanthocephala; class Palaeacanthocephala; order Echinorhynchida; family Pomphorhynchidae; genus Pomphorhynchus; species Pomphorhynchus laevis. The sequence continues at coordinate 27,413 of WNNJ02000598.1, read as the reverse complement.
AAACGTTAAAATAAATTATATTGTTTTTGGTCTTTACCGGTTCACAAAATTTTACTCTGAAAATATATGGACGAATCTATATTAGATCCCGGATCGCAGCTTAATACATCGCAATATATATATATATATATATATATATATATATATATATATAGATGCATTGAATGACTTTGTAGCGCACCTGAATGAAGGACCGATGACATTCACATGCGACAGAAGTTGGCACCCCATTTCCTTGACGTTACAATTGATAAAGAGGTGATTGGAGGCAGAACTAACTACATTACACGACCTTACAGAAAACTAGAATCAACTGCAAAATATCTTCACAAAGCTAGCTTTCACTGCAGTACTACGAAACGATCCATGATACAAAATAAATTTAAGAGCATGATCAAAATTTCGAGATTTTGCCACATGTTGGTGGTCCCGGGCTCATCAGAAGGCTGATTACCAACTCTTCACCTTTTGAAATTTTAATCGCCTTTTAATCGATCTTCATGATCTCATACGATACAATCTATAATAAGCATGCCAGAGAGCATCTCGGACAATGCAGTTTCTGGATATCATGATGGAAGGTTTCATATACTGTGTGAAATCTGGTAATCCTCGATTCGTAGCCTAGCAGTCAAGAGTGCAAGCCAAGTACGGAGATCGACAGCTCGAATCTCGGATAAGTCAAATTTCAAAAGGCGAAGAGTTGGTAGTCAGCCTTCTGATGAGCCCGGGGCTACCAACATGTGGCAAAAAGCGGGCGAAACGAAAACGGCTGTGGCAATGTGGCCGTTAGTAGTCAGGGTGTATGGAATTGGATATCATGAAGGAAGGATTCTGTAGCTGGTTTTCAATGCGAAAGTCACCTCGTGTGACCTAGCAACTATTCATTACATAAATAAGCATCCATCAAAGGATCACCAGTCCCGATTTTAATCGATCTTCATGATCTCATACGATACTATATATATATATATATATATATATATATATATATATATATATATATATATATATATATATATATATATGTGATATACGGAGACCGTTGTCCAGGATCCATTAGAACGAATACAGTATAATATATAATTATAATAGGATACTGGTAAGCAATATACCAGTATCCTATTATAATTATATATATCACGATTTTAATTAATATTATTAAATAGAAAGCATCATCAATGGGTGATCTTGTGAACAACCGGTTCAATACCATATATATATATAAAATTTGACTACCTTCTGCATTGCGAAGGGGTAATGAACCGTCCTCTGGGATCCTTACTGCTTTCGGATCCTTAATATATATATATATATATATATATATATATATATATATATATATATATATATATATATGAATAATAGTGCATATTCTTCAGTCGGCATCCATCGTCAGTAAAATGAACTATCACACGCAGTTTCGGCTGCCTCTGCGATATTGTGAAAATGCATTTCCGACTATAGAAAGTGATGATGGTCTGCATTGCAAATTGTAGGATTTAAGAGCTAACGCCACCAACAATTTTAGCTAGATGTCGGAAATGCATTTTCACAATGTCACAGAGGCAGCCGAAACGGCGTGTGATAGTTCATCTTACTGACGATGGCTGCCGGCTATCACATGACCGTCTAGGAGTGACGAGAGCTTGCAGGCTGAAGAATATGCTCTATTCATACACCTACCCATATATATTGCGAAGCGATTCGACAATATAATTCATTGAAAATTGAAGGACTGAAATGTGCTAAGGCACGATTTTTTGACGTTTCAGCCAAGAGGCCTTTCACAATCTATAAAAACACAAACATCATAAAAATAATGTCAAAATCTGAAAAAATGTGTCAAGTTCTCAAATTAAATTGATTTTATGACCAATACCGATCGTCTATGTAATTCCTGGATCTCTGAAAAGATTGTTAGGGTTACATCCAGACTCCGTCTTTGTATGTAGCTGACCTGTTAATGTCGCTTCTAATTAAACGCGTTGATTCACATCACTAACATTGCTGTCAACTGCTCAATATTTCATCCACTGCATGCTTGATTGCACCATCACTTATGTTATTCGCTTGATATAATAAGACCGTTTGACATTAAGCATCCTTGCTAAACCTAATTTGCTTTCACCGATGTATTAATAATAATCAAGATTTTTTTAATAAATGACAACATATAGCTAATTACAAAAAAAGAAACATGCTAAAAAAAGTAATGTCAAGGTTTTTCCCAAGTAAATATTTCTTTCGTCTTCAGATCTGTTATGGCCTCAGGTCCAACGGGATCTGAGCCCCCCAGCCAATCCAACACGCCGCTCTCCGACTGAACCACTCGGGGTCCGCCACCCCCCGAAGAATCCAATCGAGGCGGACGATGCTCGGTAATCTCGAGATGAGGAGTTTAAGAAACCTTAGTCTTTGTTCTGGGGGACGTCCTCTTGAAAAGAAGACTAATCCCGAGATAACCCAAGTACCCCAGAGGCGCACTTAGGTTTTCTCTTTCAATGACAGATGTTGGGCCCGTTTCAGGGCCCATCTAGCCCTCTTCAGGATACGGGTTAGTCTATCCAGGTCAGCTTTCGCTGACCAGTTCACCGTAATGGTAAACCCCATGTATTTTACTCGACTTGTGAAGGTAGGAAGAGGTTGATTAGTCAGGATAGAAGATAGAGCTGAGAGTGCTAATCTCTTGAGTTTTTTCTTTGTCGCTGGGGCGCCATGAAAGACAACCACCTGCGATTTGGAGGAGTTTAAAACAAGGTTGGAAAAGGGCAGCTGATCTTTTAATCTTGTAAAGAAACGGCTGATGTTAGAGACTACATCTTTGCACTTGCGTCCAGAGAACAGGGATGTGGTATCATCAGCGTATACCACAAGATGTTGATCGCGTTTGAATTTTTTGGAGAGTTCAATGGAGGCAGCAAGATACAAGATTGGAGAAAGTGGGGAGCATTGAGGCACACCTGTAATAGGGTAGAACTGACGTGCATCAGGGTCGTATTCATAGAAGAATCGCTTGGTATACAGCAATATTTCCACCCTGTTAACAATTCTCGCAGGCAACCCGAGGGACCTGAGAGAAGTGATAACAAAATGAACGGAAATGCGGTCAAATGCGGCAGAGAAGTCAAGAAAAACAGCCACGACAAACTGATGACTGTTATCTTGACAAAACTGTTGCACTTCACCTATTGCTGAATGGACCGAGCGATCTTTTACGTACCCATGAAAACCTGGTGGGATTAAATTTCGCCTACTTAGATGATCGCAGATTTTACGAGCAAGCGCTTTTTCGTAAATGGAGATGAGGGAATTTTGAATCGAAATGGGTCGCAGATCTTTAGGACATGAAATCGACTTATTTTATGGTATAAAAACACGACGGCTGATGTTTATTCCAGCAATGTCGGACGGGGAGGCTAATAGCATTGTTATAGCGACCTCCGTTCTCTGACTGTATGTCAAAAGCTGACAAACACGAGTGGAGAGTGGCGCATGGGTTATGGAGGTGCCCGGAAGTGGCCCCCAGGAGTTAAGGATATCTGTAACAGATAAGTCCCTACTCCTGAAGTCACACCAAGGCGGGATTGGTTGGGGTGATTGAGTGGCTCCATAATTGTGTAGTGATAGTGAATTCTCCAAAACTTTATCAAGGCCTAGTTTACCGATCCAACCTAATGCTTTATCTTTCCAACAAACAAACTTCCCCTTCTTTAATATCTTCCAGAAGGAAGACTGAGAAGGGTAAAGGCGAGAAATGCTTGCCTTATCCCTACTCAGCTGGAGCCTATATCTAGTGCTCCACTATTCACTCGAGAGGGCTTGTCTGGCGGAAACAGAGAGATTAGGAAGGTGTAGCATTTTAGCTAGGACCTTGAGTTTTGTTGGAGTGGGATTGTATATACGACCTTTATAGGTAGTTGATAGTATCGCGGTAGCTTGCGAAGAGAGGTAGGTGTTAAATTCGGTCAAATTATCATTCCCAATTTGGGGGAAGAGTTGGATAGCTGCCTGAAAGAAGGCTACCCTGACGGGATCAAAGTGGAACCTTCTACTCAGCAACGTATCTTCCTCTAACCTCCAACGAATTAAGTCATGAGAGGTGGTCTGTTTTTGGCGCGACTGCTCAGTACAGATGGGTTTCAACAACCACATCTTATGAAGCAGTAATATGTCGAGGAGTGAATTAGTTGTTGAGCAATGAAAGGTAGGTGATGGTGGTTTGTGAATAAGATAGTCGTTCCTGGCTCTGCGGTTTGCTGCATTAATCCAATGACCAGTTATGTCGTTGAAGTCACCAAGTAACATGTCATAGGCACTACCTAATATACTATCCAGAAGGTCACGGTTCTTGTGAATTTCTCTTGGCCGTATATAAATATTGGCTATACCGATACATTTACCGTTCTTACGAAGTGATATAGCTAAACAAGATAGGGCTGGACAAGAATAGTTAAGAAGGAGGGAAGATCTTAGGGAGCATTTAACTAAGGTTAAAAGACCTTGAGATGAAGAGGAGTGAGGAGGGGTTATGTACGGAGTATAGTGGGAACAAATATGCTTTGGGATAAATCGAGTAATGTCCTGGGGGAGACGGATAGACCGCGTCTCCTGAAGGACTATAACATCTGCATCTCTACCAGATAAAAGGCTAAGGGCAGAAGCACCTCCCGAATTCCACTGAAGAATATTCAGTGAAAACGGCTCTTGATTACTTTGCATTGTGTTAGTTTAGCTGGAAGGGGATTGCCACACCCAGACTGAGCTAGGGGTGGAAGGATTGCCCCCTCCACCACTAGCGCCGCCCAGAGTGGGTACTTGCCCCCGGGCATTATCATCATTTCCCTTTGAGGCGCTTATATTACAGCCCTTCAGCATTTTCCCGATCTTTATGGGGGAACGGCATGGACCGAAGCCGCTCGTTTCTTGGATTCCGGAAGAGCCGGAACAGAAGCTGCCGGAGGGAAGAACATGACTGACAGTTGATGAGCGATCAGTTTCTCCTTATCCTTTAGTGTAGACTGTCTTTGTGAATGCAGCAAACGTATGATGTCGTTATCTGACATTCTTGTGGCCGCGTTTGCCGCACTGGATGTAGGCACTCTTGTAGGCGTGCAGTGTCTGCTACAGTAATCCTTGAATGATTGGCATTTCCTAGCCCAGGCCGGATGTGCACCCCCACAGTTAGAACATTTGGGAGGAGAGTTGCACTTGCCGCCGTCCTGTTGGCAGTCAGCTCTACCACAAAAACCGCAATTTCTGACAGACGAACAGCTTGACTCCCAATGTCCCCATCTGTGGCATTTGTTGCAATGGGGTATGTCTTGTCGTCCATACTCATGATCTCGAACGATAAATTATGCCCCATGAATGGATTGAAAGCTGAGTTGGCCAGAGTTGAAGCGATGTCGAGAGATGCTGATACGAATGCGAAGGGGAGAGGAGTACCGTTTCTCCTGATCACTGTGCGAAGATTGTAAACTTTGAACAACAATTCCAACTCTTGAATATCATCTGTTTCTAACAAGGATGGAATATTAGAAACTTTGAGTGAGGCCATGATAGGAAGACTTTTCAAAGAAGCCAAATTCGAAAGATTTTTCTGGAAAAACGTTTCATACTCCACTGCTAAACCAGGAGTTGCGAAGGAGATTTTAATTTCGGATGCGTAATACCGTATAGAGTTAAATAACACACGGTTTTTGTAAGGAATTGTAAATTCACGCAAAAACACGTTAAACAAATTTTGTCGTTCAATGGGTTTTATTAATTTTATAATCATTAGATTTTTTGCCTTGGGAATAGGGGGAAGCTCTCCTATCCCTTCGTTGGTGTTTGATAATAAATCACTAACCTTGAACGTTGTATTCGAAGAACAAACCTGTATATTGTCCAAGTTGAGATTTTTTCCATTCCCTTTTGAGCATTATTGAGGGAGCTTTGATGCTCCGACACTTTTACACTGTTGTACATTTTTTCTGATGTATTGCTTGTCACATAACGAGCACGTTTCTACAAAAGTTACACCTGGAGTTTTGCAACTACTTATAAATTTGATCAGTACAAATCCGTTAGTTGAAGTGCTCTTCACAATCGTGCTAGTTTTAATGGCTGCACAAGTTTTGCATCGTATGTCGTTGCACGGTTGGCACCCATTTAATCGGCATGAATTATCTAATAGATATTGACTAATTTTCAAAACCAGTTTGAATCCCACTTTAACTTATATATATATCAAGGTTTTAAAGAAAACCTTGAAATTTTCAAAACCTTGATATTTAATGGAATCATTAAGTGATCCAAGACCACCTTCATAGTTATCACAAAAGCTGTCAAAATGCACCCTAACCACTTCATCCGACTGACGATGACTGCTGGGTGGTTAGGAACGTCTCGGAGTGATACATTAGACTGATGGAGCTGATGATCGAAGTTAAGTTATTTAGCAGCAAATATGGATTAAAAATCAGTCGTAGCCAGCTTTGGCTCCTGGACCACAGTTTCAAGCGATTTTTCGTTTGAAATGATCGTTAACGATTTCGTAATGATCGTTAAACCGGCTGTTGACGGGATCGTCCATTATGATATCCTTTTTGTATATATATACATATATATTAAATATTATATATTATATATTATAATATTAAATATAATAATATTAAATATTTAAAATATTATATATTAGATTAAAGTAAATTTATTTTATCCACAATAAATTTCATGTATCATAGTACAAACTAGTGGCTAAATTAGGATGTCTTCAATTTTAATAATTGACCTCTTTTTCCTGAATGTATACTATTTGCATATAACAATGTAGCAGATTATTTGTGTATCGAAAGCGGGTAAAAGTAAATTTAATTTTATGTGAGCGATTAGCGCTTTCAAACTCTGTGAAAAAAAAAACGTTTATTTAATCATGTTACAAGTGAGTAATCTTGTAGTTAGATAATCATGAAGCATAAAATATATGCTGTATAATTAAATAAAATGATCGTGAATGTCAAATATTTATACAAAATGGAAAATAAAAATTGAGCTAACTAGTCCGACACAAATTGTCAAAGGGATAAGCCACTTCTAAAAATACCATACAAAAACAACTCCTTCACTAATGGTGTAAAAAGGCTCTTTACACTTCGTAAATTTGATTTATGATTAATACATGCGAAATCGTTGAGCCCGTCGGAATTGCTCGTCCTAAGTTGTTTCCGCGAACAAAATGAAAATTGTTTAAATTTTCCCCACACATTCTTAACTTTACCTTTAAAGCGCATGATAACAATCTATGCAATCAAATCAACATATTTTTCAATGAACTTATCTGCGATATCTAAAATTCACAACCTAAATGCATCGAATAGCTACTGTTGTAGAGTAAAAATAATACATACAAATACGTTAAACCTAATTCTACATATTTATTATTCAAAAAATGTTAATACAAACTCTGATGTATCATACATGTCAAACATTAATTTAAGAGTAAAGAATTTCATTAAATTGCCGTATATTGAATTGATTAAAAAAATTAAATTTATTAGATTTTAATATTTTATTATTACCCAATCTACTACAGCGTTGCTCAGCCAATTATATATTCGATGTAAAAATTCTTCAAAGATGAAATGATTACAGACTTTCAGTTCTAAATGTTAGAAATAGCATAATATTATATAAGATTTAAAGAAACGCATTGACATATTAAAAAATCGGGAAAATAATGATTTATTCGCAAAAAGGTAACAAAGACTTGACATATTCTTAAACACTAATGTGATAATTTATAATATTAATTATTAATAATTGCTATTTATTAATTATTATTTAATTATAATTATCGATGCAATAAATTATGTTTATGTCTATACTATCTATATTTACATTGAATTAAAATATTTATAACGATACCCTATATAAATGAAATGCAGTAATTCTTTAAATTTTAAAAATACAATATATTAGCATGCAGGAATACAACCATTACTTGTTAAATACATTACTGTTTAACTATTACTCATTAAACATTATTGTTGCCTAAATTTTTTCCCGTCTACGAATTTTGATACGAATTTTAGGAAGGCATAATAGAGTTGCTAGTCCTCCTCTGCATCCAGCAGTAGGAGGGAACTGACACTGATGAGTCATAGTGATGACGAAACGGCATTCGTCATTCTTTCGCGTCGGGCTTATGTGATTACTAGTAATAGAGTTAGGACATATAAAACTCTGGCCGTTATATTAAAATATTATATTATATTTAAATCCACTCAGTCCACACTAATAACATTTAGCTTTTATTTTTTTGACAGAAATAAGATCCTGACGCTTTAAGTAGGTATCACAAAAATAATCAAGTTATTAGTCATTTAAGTTTTAGAATCTTAAAAATCATTATACTTTGAGAATCGTTTTATTTAAAAACCGAAGGAAATTACTCTGTGTTATTATTTGGGAGGATCGGAATTAAGGTATTTATCTTCTACACAGTATTTGGGAGGCTCGAAATAAAGGTATTTATCTTCTACACAGTATTTGCTCGGAATATCGGTATTGATATTTATATCATAACCATATACCATTATAAGGCGTATATTAGAGCATATGCTTGCCGATGTTTACCAAGCATTTGTGTATAAGTTTAGTTACAATGATTGTTGGTTGTTGCGTTTCTGTAACATATTTGACCAGATTTATTAATTTTTCCTGTTACGTATTCGTTAACGGCACCGGATATCCACATCTTAGGTTTTTATTAAGAATAACTGCTGTTAATCCTCAATTTAACTTGATGTATCCCTCTTTTAGTTAATTGAATAAATGTAAGGGTGTTCTGTAACTATTTTGGAAGAACTCCTTTTTTATCGCAGTCTAAAAGTTGTTCTTCTTTCCTTTTTTATTGCAGTCTAAAAGTCAAACCTACCTCAAAAACAACTTAATGCATCCGAACTTGTACAAATGCAGACAGTGAGATTCCATAACCGGGATACAAATCTCGAAGAGCTTGTTGCATCTATGGGGGACGCAAATATGGCTGTAGAACGTATTAAAGACTCTTGACTTTAATATTTACATTTTAACTTAGTGTTTATTGAGATTGTAAGTTTTATTTTAAATTGTCTTTTTTGGAGATTCTATCTAGTATAAAAGTTGTTGTTCTTTCCACTTCTTGATTTATTATTTTTTGATGGATTTCGATGATAAAAATAATACTCAAGGCAATTTGGTCTTTTAGCACAAGACCTAAAAGATATTCTTGACGATTTTAGCTTAGATATACCTACAACGTTACGAGTGTTACTTAACTTATCAAAAAACAATAACTTGTTAAACATATTTTTAGGTTATATAATAATCTTCAACATCATTTTTAAACGTATATTTGTAATTAGACAAGTCATGTATGTTATAGCAACTCGGTGTGGATAGTCTATCATATATAATATAATCTATGTACCTTATTATTCGAATAATTATATCAGGTTAACGGTGACTTAGCATTAGTTCATTTAGTAAAAATCATTTAGTTTGTGTGTTCAATATATTGTTGTAAACAATAAACGATTTAATACGGTGACTTTGTGCAACCTGATTTAGTTTACGAGTTTTCAGTTTATATGTAAAATATTAATGATAAACAAGAAAAATAAATTTCTAAATTGCCTTCAGATAAAAAACTGAGATTGAGCACTAATCGAAACCGAATACATTACAGTTTCCATTTTTTAAATATATCATTTGCGTCACTTAGTCGTGTGCTGGTTTGCACATTTATTAACTATAATCTAGAGTTGATACATATACGCTTGTGTTGAACCACCAATCAGTTACCTACTGTTGTAAATATCAACGGGCCTATACATTAGCATGTATAATTTGTTTTAAATTAAGTAAATACTCTATTTTGCAATATTGAAAATCAAAATACAACAAGATGTATTGTTGAATCCATTTGCGATAACTTATATTTTATAATCGATTCACACCTATTTAATGACATTTTAAAAAACTAGTATTCTATGATATTAAAAATAAGCAATTTAGATAAAGAGTTTTAAATTGGACAACAAAATTAAATAAATTCAGAATTAAAAGGTTAATTCAAGCTCAAATATGCTGTGAATGCATACGATAAGCTCCCGACGAAGATTTCGTAAACATGAACTTGATTAATATAAAAGTTGTTATCCTTGCATGTTAAACAAATTATATGATTAACATCAAAAAATTGAAAAATAAGATGTAATAATTTTGTTTGTAATATGCCAACATTTATTAATAGAGGAGATTTTCCGGTTTAGAAAATTATTCAAAGATTAAAAATCTAGAAGCAGTTTGTCTTAAATATCTTTTGGTAAAACATATGGTGTAACTCCGCCATGGCCGGTCCCAAGCCCGTGTTGAGAAAGGAGGACGGTTGGCGATAGACTTCGTGACAAGCCAGTCGTAAAACAAAACCGTCGCATCAACATTACGAAATGGTGTCTCAATGAACATTGCGAATAGGCTACTACAATGGTACGGCCGCGTTATCCGACCAAACCAGTACCAACCATCAATAAGTCTCATTGGGGTGACAGTGAAAAAAACGGACTCCGTAACGAAGCGGAACAAATGCTAAAGAAAAAGAGGTAAAACATATTGTGTATTGAAAAATCATATCTTCACAAAGCTCGAAATTGCCTGCTACTTAAAAATTGTATGAAACTAAAAAAATTACTAATGGTTTAAAGATATGTTATTTTAATTATAAATTTAATAATATATTTTGATTATTGAAATAGTTAATCTTACCTGCACATTGGCCATAATAGTCAATTTCTAAATTTTGCAGTTGTTCGTTGTTGCATGAATCCATTTCTCGCTCGCAGACACATTGTTTATAATTTAGATGACAATCTGACTCATGCGTTGTGTTACTTACACTACAAACCTAAAAATCTCCGTAGTGTGCATATCTTTAATTGGATTTAGCTTCTTAAATCAACAAAAAAAAACACTCTATTGTAAAATCTAGTCGTATATGGCACTGCTTGCATTTTAATAGTTTTGCTGCGATGATATGGGAGACACATTTGTCATGTATTTTAACATTCCAAATGAAATGCATAAATTCGATATGAGAATTATTGTGTTTTAAAGAATCATTATGTAAATGTTAAAATTTATTGTGATTTTTAAAAATAAAATATGTATTTTCGAAATATCGATAAATTCTCTCAATTATTGTAATAAGGTAAGTGATTCTTTAAAATTTCACGTTTAATTATGCGAAAGACAATCTCCGCTATACATATATATAATGAAGCAAATGACTTTTAATAACAGAATTAGCAGATTTAAATACATTTCATCAATCATCAAGCTGATATGTAATTCAGGGAATTAGCCCTATGTTTGAATAAAAAAATTTAATTTCACTTAATCTTACTAAGCAATTGCTCTCCCATTTTACTTATCAAACGAGCATTGTTTTCCATCATTGAAACCTCAGTACTTAGTTAGTTCATGTTCTAGTTATGCCTGGTTTATTTCATATTTATTGTTTTAATATTTAGATGTTTATATTATGTTAAGAAGTTAATATTAAGATAATTTATGAACGAATAACAAATGACTGTAGTGTAATAAATTTCCTTTTTCTAATGACTTTTATTTAGGAAATTAAATCCACTACTTCTGTCCATACGACAGAAGTTACTGTTATCGATAAGATATGTGTATAATCCCAAAACATCAATATTATCCATTAAGTTATAAATTTGTTGTTCACTCATAAAAATTAGTAACAGATGAAAGGAGAGAGTGGATATATAATTTTTATTGCAATCGAATTTTCTATAGCTAATTACTATTATCATCAGGATAAAATTATATAAAACAGTTTTAAAACTGTTTTATATAAGTTTATTTGTGTATATACAAATTTCCAAATATTGAACATATATTAAAAAAGATCATATAACCTGCTAGTGTATTCAATTTCGTAAATTAATTACAAAATTAATTTGTTTATCTTTAAAATAAAATTAAATATATTTCGTAAATCCAAATAAATTTAATCCAACATCATTCTATACCATATAATTTAATAAAATTCAAATCAAATTCATGATCAATCGTGTTAACGAAATCACATAAAATAAAAATATTTAATCGAGAAACATATAGATTAACAAATAATGATTTATTTTTTGTATACGAAATGTCTTTAAGTCAATTGATTAAAACCAATTGTCATTAACTTATTTGATAATCAGACAAATATTATTTCCTACATGATATCATAATTGTCTCATTGATATTTGTCATCGTTTCAACCACAAATTCAATTATCTATTTCAAAATAATTTATAATAATCGTTTATAAAATGTTATTGTTGATAGGAGTCTCCAATTGTAATTAGATTATATATAAGGCGAAGATATATTATTATTTATTTCACAATTTTGTCCAATATTTCGGTGACACGTGGGCATAATGATCAAGGATTACTAAATTTTAATCAGGTTGAACAAATATAACTTTTATTATATTCAGCTGTTCAATCTGATTACAATTTAATAATCCTTGATAATTGTGCCCACGCGCCATCGAAATATTAGATCTAAATTGTGAAATAAATAATAATGTTTCTACGCCTGATTTACAATAAAATATTATATTTCCTTTTCTTATTATCGTGTGGCTAAAACTAATGCCAGCGAAACTATATTTGGTAATCACGCAAAACGCAAAGACCTGAAAGTTTAAGAACACCGTATTCACGATAATTTTAAATAAATTAGAATAGAAAGACAAAGACTCAAACTCTTAAACTTTTATCATATTTTATATTTATAACTTACTTTTTGTCTCTCGTCACTAACTGTCATGCACAAGTTGATACATGCCTTTGTCTCGTTCAACGAATGGTGTTCGTTATCATTGTATTCATCTATATAAATAGACAATATATAAATAGAGTCATGATACAATGAAATTACTTTAATCAATTAGCATTTAACTTTAAAAACTCATAATAAAAGTTTATCATAGTTTAGTTTATTCAAAAATTTAGAAATTTGTTGATTAAAAGTTTAAATAATTGGAATTGAAAAATTTAAACAACTCTCTATATCCTAAAAGGTTGCTTCAAGGATCGAAACAAAATCTATAAACTATTACAACCGAGTTGTGTCGCGGGAATAGCTATAACGGTTCCGAATAAAGTCTAATATTATTGCAAGCAGTTCTTATGTAGAATCAATCAACACAAATATGAACAGTTGATTTGGTTAAAATCCAATCACAATTTTGAAACTGTTTACCGAGCAGTGGATGCGGTATATTACAACTGGTTACAATACGAAAGTTAGGCATATTATAAGATAAGATAAGGGTTTTAATAAAGATACAAACAGTTAAATAAGACATGGTAAAAACATGGCCAAAAGATCGAATTGTCAAACCGTCTTCTTTCGATCTTCTCATGACCTCAGGTCCTGGGGGATCTGAGTCCCCCAACCGATCTAACACGCCACCCTACGACTTAACCACCCGAGGTCTTTCACCCCCTTCGAAGAGTCTAATCGACGGGGACTATGCTGGGTAAATGAGAGACAGACAGCTTAAGAAATCTTAGTCTTTGCTTCGGGGGAAGTCCTCTCGAAAAAAGACTAATCCCGAGATAGTCCAAGTGCCCCAAAGGCGCACCTGGGTTTTCCCTTTCAATGACAGATGTTAGGCCCGTTTCAAGGCCCACCTAGCTTTCTTTAGGATACGTTTGAGTCTATCCAAGTCAGCTTTCGCTGACCAGTTCACCGTAACGGTGAACCCGAGGTATTTCACTCGACTTGTGAAGGTAGGAAGTGGTTCAGAGGCAAATATGGAGGGGAGCGCAGAGAGTGCTGATCTCTTAAGTTTTTGCTTTGTTGTAAGGGTACCATGAAAGACAACCACCTGCGATTTCACGGAGTTTAGAATAAGATTGGATGGTGGAAGCTGGTCTTTTAATCTTGAAGAGAAACGGCTGATGTCAGAAACTACGTCTTTACACCTGTGTCCAGAGAACAGGGCTGTGGTGTCATCAGCGTACACCACTAGACGTTGTTCGCGTTTAAATATTTTAAATAGGTTACTGGAAGCAGCATGGTATAAGATAGGAGAAAGTGGTGAACCTTAAGGCACAACCGTAATAGGGTAGAACTGACGCGCATCAAGGTCGTCTTCATAGTAAAATCGCTTGGTGTACAGCAGAATCTCCACCCTGTTCACAATTCTCGCAGGCAACCGGATGGACCTTAGAGAAGAGACAACAAAGGGAATGGAGATGCGGTCAAATGCAGCAGAAACGATAAGGAAAACAGCCACAACTATACGATGGATGTTCACCCGACAATACTGTTCCACCTCACCAACTGCTGAATGGACCGAACGACCTTTAATGAACCCATGAAAACCTGGAGGGATCAAATTACGCCTACTTCAATGGTCGCGGATTTTACGCGCAAGCGCTTTTTCGTAAATCGATACGTGGGCATTTTGAATCGAAATAGGTCGCAGATCTGTAGGGCACGAGCAGAATTTTTTCGTTGGAATAAAAACTCGCTTACTAAAATTGATGCCTACATCGGATGGTGAGGCTAAAAGCATTGTGACGGCTAACTACCTAAGTTCTCCCAAGGCGGAATTGGTTGTGGTGATTGAGTGGCTTCATAGTTATGTGAGGCTTGTGACTCCTCTAAAACGTTTTCAGTGAAAAACTTCCAGAAGGTAGACTGAGAAGGGTTAAGGCGAGCAATACTCGTACTATTCCTACCCAGCTGGAACCTATATCTAGTGCTCCAGTATTCATTTGAGAAGGATTGTCTGGCAGAAACAGAAAGATTATGGAGGTTAAGCAATTTCGCTAGGACCTTGAGTTTCGTCGGAGTGGGATTGTATATACGACCTTTATAGGTAGTCGATAGAATCGCGGTAGCTTGCGAAGAGAGGTAGGTATTAAATTCGGTCAGACTTTCATTTCCTATTCTGGGAAAGAGTTGGATAACCGCTTTAAAGAAGGCCACTCTGATTGGATCAAAGTGAAACCTCCTTCGAAGCAACGTATCCTCCTCAATCCTCCAACGAATTAGGTCATGAGAGGTGGACAACTGCTCGCGCGACTGTTTCGTACAGAGGGGTTTAAGCAATTACCTCGGGTAAAGCAGTAAAACGTCGATAATAACAAAATGTCGACAGTAAATTGCCGCTGTCCATAATACTATACAGAAAGTCACAGTTCTTGTGAATCTCCCCCGGACATATGTAGATGTTAGCTAGACTGAGGCGTTTACCGTTCTTACAGAGTGAAACTACTAAACAAGACATGGCTGGATATGAATAGTTTAAAAGGAGGGAGGACCTTAAGGAGCACTTAACTAAGGTCAAGAGTCCTTGAGATGAAGAAGTTATGTAAGGAGTATAGTGGGAACAAATGTGCTTTGGAATAAATCGAGCAATTTCCTGGGGAAGACGGATAGACCGCATCTCTTGAAGGACTATAACATCTGAATCTCTACCGGATAGAAGTCTAAAGGCAGAAGCACCTCCCCAATTCCACTGAAGGATATTCAGTGAAAAAGGCTCACGAGTACTCTGCATTGTGATGGATTAGTTGGATGGGGGATTGCCCACCTTGACAGAGCTATGTGCAGGAAGGTTTCCATTCCCACCACTAGCCCCATCCAGGGTAGGCACTTGCCCCTGGGCAGCATCTTCATTTCCCCGCTGCTTATTAGATTTCAGTAGTTTGTTGATCTTGATAGGGGTGATGGGATGAGCTGAAGCTTCTCTTTTTTTGAAGCTGGAAGTGCAGCTGAGGAAGGTAAGGCGGAGTTCGTGCACAGGACCGATATCGCCTTCAATACCAACTACTCCATTTTCTTTAACGCAGTGTTAATTCGAAGGTCCACCAACCTCATCATGTTATCATCCGCCATACGAGCAGAATTGGCAAATGTATCTGCATTAGTACGGGCCTGCTTGAACTGCTGCTTAAACTGGCTACAATAACTTTTAAACATGTGGCATTTCCGTGCCCATGATGGATGTACTTCACCACAGTTAGAGCAACGTGGGGGAGCAAGACATTTCTCCCCAGAGAGCAACGCCGGCCATGTGGATGAACCACATATCCCACACTGAGCTGGCAAGTTGCAAGTGGAACCCCAGTGGCTCCACTTGTGGCACCTGCTACAGTTGGGATACGTAAATTCTTCTTTCGATACCAAAGTAAAACGTAAGTTGAAATCAATGAAAGGATTGCAACCTGACTTTGTCAGCAGATCGGCTTGTTCTGCTGTAGCCGAGCAAAAGCCGATCGGCAATGGAAAACCATTTTTTCCATTAACCGACCGGAAATTAAGTATCTTGTATGATTGTTTTAAGCAATCAATATCGCACTCATCCAACTGACTTGGCAGATTGGATATTTTATGAGTTGCCAGAATGGTTTTTGCTTCCAGTGACCCATAATCAACAAGAGTTGTTCCGAAATATTTTACATAACTTCCAAGAAGGTCTGACATAGCAAAGGAGATCGTTAACGACGTCTGGTGATACTTATCTGAGTTGAATAAAACTCTGTTCGGTAGGTTAGCTGCAAAAGCTCGGAGAAATAAATTGAACATATGATGCCGTTCTACCGGCGTTTTCAGCGTAATCACTGCCAAGTTTGTTAATTTTGGAATGGGAGGAAGTACCTCCCCTTCACCATTAAGCATAGAAACACTGCTTACCTTGTTAATAGCCGAATATGACATAGATTTTACCTGTATATCATCTTTTATGGAGGAATTCTCCGTGATTTCCGTTGAAAAACTGCTGAAATACGAATTGTTAGATGTATCGCTAGCACTTACTTCGTTTATCATTTTTTGTATATTATATTTATCGTTGATTTTACTTTATATAGGCAATGATGTGCATGTACAATTACACAAAAGGAAAACAGTAAATTTATCTCATTTTAATTGAATGGCCAAAAATATGATATTTTAAAGGGTTTCACGAATGTTTAATTCAGCAATCTTAGATAGCTAATGATGATTGCCCACTTTAATATCAAAATTATGTCAGTGGCAATTATCGGAGGATCAAAGCGCTCAATGGAAACAATTATTTCTGCTACAGATAAAAAGTAAGTAATGTTTTTTCTCAGTTTTTGGTCTCGAGCACGGAGGGAGAACTACCTCCTGTGCCAAAATTGGTAAACCTTGCTATAATTAAACTTCTACAACCTTTCGAAAGACAGAATCTGTTTCATAAGTTCCTGAGAGAGTTCATTGTTGCTTACAAAAATTGAATTCTATTTAATTTAATAAGATATTTTGAGTCTGAGGTTCGCATTTCCTTCTGCACCTCAGACATCGCAGCAGCCTATTTAGAATTTTTCGAGAACTTATCAGATTACGGAACGACAACTTTCAAGCCTATTCAGGCTTCTTTAAAAATAAATAATTTTCCGCCCTGCATGTCAGAGGAAGATGTGAGGGCTCTAGAATCTTCTTTTAAATTACATAATATACACGGGCAGAAATTTTTCTATCAACTTTCTATCACCGGCAGAAATGGCTTACCATTACCAATTGCGTTTTGCTCAACGTCGGTTGACCATGATGAATGCCTATCAAACAGTGCGTGTAACCCCTTTATGGGGCAAAATTTGTCTTTCACACCTATAGACTCCGATCATCTAACGTACCCCCTTGTAATGGATGTCATCAATGGGGGCACTGGGCTTCTAATTGCGAGCGGACCCGGACATGTGGGGTCTGTGGATTATCTGATGTTCATTCGGGGAAGTGTGCATTGCCTCCCCATTGTTCTAACTGTGGCGGTGAACATCCTTCTTTGTTCAGAAAATGTAACTACTTTAAAGACTACAAAAAGCGGCATTGTGGATCACCCTGCAAGACAGCCAACTTCGCTGATGCCTACTAGGCCAATAGATCTACCGTTATTACAATGACAAACACAGATATCAGTAAGCTTATAGCTGCTAGGCACCAGGCAAATATGAAGGAGTTGCGAACTTTAACTCAATACCTTGTGGCTAATGTTTAAAGAGTTACGTTCTCTTATCACGACGAATATTACGACGTACTCAAAGAAAGCCTAGTCTTCAAAAAAGTGCTTCTAAAGCCAGTGGGCAAATGACATCTTCTAGTTTAGCCGGTTGTGGGAAGGGCAGCCTTCCCATCTCTGGTCTGGGCTAGAAGGGGCATCCCACTCCAGCTAACGACACAATGGGAAGTAATCAAGATCCTTTCTCACTGAATATTCTTTAGTGGAATTCGGGAGGTGCATCCGCCCTTAGGCTTCTCTCTGGTAGAGATGCAGATGTTATAGACCTTTAGGATACGCAGTCTATCCGTCTCCCCCAGGACATTAATCGATTTATCCCTAAGCATATTTACACCCAATTTACTAGGTACATAACGCCTCCTCACACCTCTTCATCTCAAGGTCTTTAAACCCTAGTTTAATGCTCCTTAAGATCATCCCTCCTTTTAAACAATTCATGTCTAGCCCTGTCTGTTTAGCTATATCACTTTACAAGAACGGGAAACGTATCAGTATAGCCAATATCTATATTAGGCCAGGTAAGATTTACAAGAACCGTGAGTTCCTGGATCGTATTTTAGGTAGTGGCTATGACATGTTACTTGGTAACTTGAAAGACAGAACTGGTCGTTGGATTAATGCAGCACTCCGCAGTACCAGGAACGACTACATTATTCATAAACCACCGTCCCCGACCTTTCATTGCTCAACAACTAATTCTCTCCTCGACATATTACTGCTTCATAAGATGTGGTTGTTGAAACCCATCTGTACTGAGCAGTCGAGCCAAAAACAGACCACATCTCATGAACTTATTTTGTTGGCGGATGGAAGAAGATACGTTGATTAGAAGGAGGTTTCATTTTGACCCCATCAGAGTGGCTTTCTTTCAGGAAGCTATCCAACTCTTTCCAATAATTGGTCATGAGAGTTTGACCGAATTTAATTCCTACATCTCATCGCAAGCTACCACGTTTCTTTTAACTACCTATAAAGGTCATATATACAATCCCACTCTAATAAAACTCAAGGTACTAGTTAAAATGCAAAATCTCCCTAATCTCTCTGTTTCCGCCAGACAGGTAATCTCGAATGAATATCGGATCACTAGATACAGGTTCCAGTTGAGTAGGGATAAGGCGAGCATTTTTTGCCTTTACCATTCTCAGTCTTCCTTTTCAAAGATACTTAAGAGGAAGAAGTTTGTCTGCTGGAAAGAGAGAGCATTGGGTTGGATCAGTAGCGTAGGCCTTGACAAAGTTTTAAAGGAATCACTATCCCTACATAATTATGGAGCCACTCTATATCCCCAACCAATCCCGCTTTAGGGCGACTTCAGGAGCAGGGACTTATCTGTCACAGATATCCTAAAATCCCGGGGGTCACTTCCAAGCATCTCTATTACCACACGCCACTCTCCACTCGGGTCTGTCAGCTTTTGACAGACAGCCAGAGAAAGGAGGTCGCCATCACTATGCTACAAGCATCCTTGTCCGATGTTGCTGGCATTAATATCAGCCGTCGTGTCTTTATGCCAAAAAAGAAATCGATTACATGTCCTAACGATCTGCGGGCTATCTCGATTCAAAACTCCCTCATCTCCATTTATAAAAAAGCGCTTGCGCGTAAAATCTGCGACCATCTATATAGGCGAAATTTAATCCCACCAGGTTTTCATGGGTACGTAAACGATCGCTCGGTCCATCAGCAATAGGTGAAGTACAGCAGTTTTGTCAAGACCACAGTCATCAGCTTGTTGTGGCTGTTTTACTTGACTATTCTGCTGCATTTAACCGCATTTCCATTCCTTTTGTTATCTCTTCTCTCAGATCCTTTGGGTTACCTGCGAGAATTGTTAAGAGGGTGGAAATATTGTTATATAAAAAGTGATTATTCTATGAAGACGACCATGATGCAAGTCAGTTCTACCCTATTACAGGTGTGTCTCAAGGTAAAATAAACCAGTACGTATTGCTTGTAAATAAAAGATCGTAATGATATATAAACTACCAATAAAGATTAATATAAGATTAAACTTTCAATAATTAAAGGATTTAATAAAAAAATTTAAATTTAGTTCCCCACTTTCTCCAATCTTGTATCTTGCTGCCTCTATTGAACTTTACAAAAACTTTAAACGCGACCAACAACTAGTTGTATACGCTGATGATATCACAGCCCTGCTCTCTGGACGCAGGTGCAAAGATGTAATATCTGACATAAACCGTTTCTTTTTAAGATTAAAAGATCAGTTACACATATCCAATCTTATTTTAAACTCCTCCAAATCGCAGGTGGTTGTATTTCATGGCGCTCCTGCGACAAAGAAAAGAATAAAGAGACTAGCACTCTCAGCTCTTTCTTCCATATTGAATAATCAACCACTCCTTACCTTCACAAGTCGAGTAAAATACTTGGGTTCATCATTACAATGAACTGGTCAGCGAAAGCTGACCTGGATAGACTCAAACGTATTCTGAATAGAGCTAGGTGGGCCTTGAAACAGGCTCAGCATCTGTCATTGAATGGGAAAACGCAAGTGCTCCTCTAGGGTACTTGGGCTATCTCGGGATTAGTCTTCTTTTCAAGAGGAAGTCCCCCAGAGCAAAGACACAGGTTTCGCAAGCTCCTCATCTCGCGATTACCGGGCATAGTCCGCCTTGATTGGACTTTTCGGCGTGAAAGACTCTGTTTGGTTCAGTCGGAGAGCGGCGTGTTGGATTGGCTGGAAGGCTCAGATCCCGATGGACCTAAGGCCGTGCAATATCGTGAAGACTAAACATTTGTTTCGTTATCGATCTTGAACTGTTGTTTTTGAACTGTCTTTTTTTAGTATTTTTAGTAGTTGTTAAGTTATTTTTTTAAGAAATTCCTTATTTATTTATTATTTATTTACTTTTATATTAGATACGACTAACTAAATATCAGTAAGTGTGACAGTTTGTAGTTGACTATCACATTAAAACATTCTTTTTTAAATCACACTTTAGGTTATCGTCCAATTAACAGCTGGTCACATGTTTTCACTATCACTATGCAAATTTAACAATCAATTTGGACATGAGGCATTACATAAATCGTGGTAATTTTTTATTTTAATTTTAACTAATTTATATTGCAATTAGAATATTAATTGTAGAAAATAGTGAAAAATTAAAAAAAGTATACTCCCAGTGTGATATTCGTATTACACTGATGAGTCATTGTTAGTTTACGCAGTCGTCTACCGGTCCTCTCTGCATCCAGCAGTGAAGGTATCCGGTACTGATGAGTCTTAACAATGACGAAACGGCACAGCATTAGGCTGTGTTTGTTTTCTGTTTCTTTCAGCTCACAATCCCTGACGTTATAATTTGCTGAAAATGAAAGTGATTAATATTACAGTAGTGATGTGGTGACACTATGTGCGCAGTTATTGTGCTTTTAGTCGTATTTTTTATACACTGGTGGGAATTCCTTGTAGTTATCACAGGACCAGCCAGTGTATACTCCCAGTGTGATATTCGTATCACACTGATGAGTCATTGTTAGTTTACGCAGCCGACTACCGGTACTCTCTGCATCCAGCAGTGGAGGTACCCGGTACTGGCGAGTCTAAACAATGACAAAACGGCACAGCATTAGGTTGTGTTTGTTTTCTGTTTCTTTCAGCTCACCATCCCTGACGTCATAATTTGCTGAAAATGAGAGTTATTAAAAAATGTAATGTTAATGAAAAATGAAAAAGTTTGAAATTTTAAATATCTAAAGCTGGATTAGTTAAGTAACGAAAAATTAAATATATTGACAGTTCACTAATCATAATAGTTGGACACCGTTTTGATAAATTAAATTTTCCCGCAAATATTAAAAAATAACTTAAACCAAACAAAATATTGTACAATTTGAGATATTATAAATAATTGAATATATGAATATGCTTTTTTCACTTTACAAAATCATTACTTCGTGTTGAATTAAAGCATGGATTAATCTTACTTTAAAAATAAGGAACACTTAAAGCACCATAAAAATAAAATATTAATGAATAAAAACTTATCGGTGTAAGTAAACCTTTGAAGAAATATGCAATTAAAACCTTAGAAAAAATATGCAATTTAAATTCAAAGAAATTGACTGTTTAAATTACAGTTTTTCCTTCAATGATGATTTCGATGTTGTTGGATGCTAATTGTTATCAAATTGTTAAATTTATAAACTTACATATGATATTATTAATCTTAGAAAATAAATACAATTAAAATTCAAAGAAATTGACTGTTTAAATTACAGTTTATTCTGTTGATAATGTAATATTGCTCTATGCAAGATAGTTTAAAATACACTTTGTGACTGACACATATATATTACTTCAGATAATATTTGAGTATGCGTTTAATTCCGCGGCTATATTCAATCGACGAATAAGGGTTGATAATGAATAAAAAACATAGTTCTTTCGAAGATCATATTATATTCGTTCTTAGATGGCTATTTTTATATTAGTATATTAATAATATTTTCAAATTGGTATATTCCCCAAGTTTTTGCATGCTTCAAATTATTATATTTGAAAAATGAATAGATATTTAACAAAAATAAATATATATTTGAAGATGTAATGATGCCATATTTTAATTTACAAAAGACAGGACAACGTAGCAGTTTCTGGATATGATATATTTATCAATTATTAAATTCATAAAAAACTGAGTTATAAAATTACTTTCAAGGTTAAGATATTAACATTTTTAAATTTATCTACAGCACAAAATATTTAGCTTCACTTAAGTGATATGAATTTTTCAAATTGTTGATTTTTATAAGTTATCATATTTTTCAAATAAAAATTAATATACTATTCATTTTACTGTATTATTCTTATTATCACATTATTTTAATGGTAATAGGATAATAATTCTTAAAATGATGCTTAATTTCAATAATAATTAAAATTAATAATTATAAATAATTATAATATTCTCCAAATTACTATATTCTCCAAATTACTGTTCTTCAAATTATTATTTGTTTAAATTACTATCATTATATTCGTTAAATTATTATATCCATCAAATTATTATATATCATTATATATTATATAATATATATATATTGTAATATATAATTTTCAATTGGTATCACATTTATCTTTGATTAACTGGTTATATATAGTTTTAACTTATTCGAAACATTTTTATTTAGAAGTAATTTTGCCTGTTTAGTATTTTTATCAAAGTAATTAAATACACTGCACTGATACTACGCACACAATTTAAGAGTTAATTCCTTCAATGTAATTTGTTTCTTCTATAATGCATGTTCATAGGTAAATAACCAATATTATAGATCACGTTTAAACTATTTACTAATGCTCAGACAAATCACGGTAATGATGAAAGCAGACAAAGGGAGGAGTTTACCTTCCCTTTATCATTCAGATAAATAGAGCGTTTTACTTATCATCATCCACTTAACTGATTTACGATAATTTACAGTAACGTAGATTGCTATTAAATTTGTAGTTTAAATCATATCAATTCGTCTGTAGACAGCATTCGCTACACAATTTACCATACAAATACAAACAATTGGAATTTAAAGCATTAATTAAAATACAACAGAAACATTACACGTTTAAAAAGTTAGCTGGCCTACCGATTTTATGAATGGGAAACTTATCGAGCAGTTTATCCAATCTGTTAATATCCTCATTCTCTGATTTTGTTGTTGTAAATGTCGATATGAATTCACCATCGACGACATCAGGCAAGAATGTGCTGATGTTGTACTCAACGTTTTTTCCGCTATACAGCATGTCAACATTAAGTCGCTCTAATTCGTCGTCACTTCCAATTAAAGTGGTCGAAATCGTGGTCGTGGTCGTTGTCGTATTGTAATAATCTGTAGATAAAATAACCGGCCCCTGATCTTTAATAAGGGTACTTAAATTATCGCGTTCTGTGAACCCAATCGAAACCGAGTCTAGGCTATTTTCAGTTGACGAAGCTGGTAATGTTGACGGGATTGAAAATGTTATTGATTGGGCCGATTCCCCACTTTCACTACTGATGTTACCGCTAGTTGCACATGCTACATGCTAAAAGGTGTTGAAATGTCATTTTACTTTTACTGACAAATTATTTAGAAATAAATTTCGCTATTTAATTTTATATATTTACCTTAATCACTGTCATCAAAATTAAGTAGAATACCAACTTGTACATGGAAGCCGTCATACGAATTGCTGACACGAGTAGATTGTTCATTATTTTCGAACTCCGGGCTCAATCACCAGGTTAAACGAACAGCTACTCTTACAGAATAAGAATTAAAACAAATCTACGGTATTTGAATGTGTATAAATTATGAAGATCTCCGATCTTCTAACAATCTTCCGAAATAAATACAGATCTCGTAGAATCTTTTTTATTTTGCTTGTCTTATATATAACCAAGCACGATAATTTCTAAAATTTTGATATAACCATTAAACGTAATAAAGGAGGAACATTGCCAGTAGTTTGATGATAATATTGAAAAATAAAAATTCTGTACAGTATTTAAGATTCATTATATATATGTAAATGTAATTATTTTAACATCTACAAACAAAAGAATATGTACAAAAGCACATACAACTGTTTCGTTTTAACCAAACAAGCAATATAAATCACTTTTCCCGTGTGTTTTCACAATTTGCAGGCATTGACAAAAAGACACCATTGAAAACATAATACATGGCATCAATATACTTGGCGTGATTTTCAGTTCAAGGAAACGTGCGAACTTTATGAATGCATCTTGACAAATGATTAACAAAATAATAGAATATCATCAACACCTTTACAATAAGAAAAGATAAAAATGCAAAACAAGAAGGTGTTGTGTAAAAAAATACAAAACGAGAAGGGTGGTGGATGTAGAGAAAACACGCTTATCTGAAATATGTTTTGTAACATTCGTGATCTTAATATAAGAAAAGGTCAGTTCTTAATCCTATGTGGCATAAATACAATCTTTATTATTCTAACGGATAACAGTTCAGCTGTAAACGCAAAAAGGAAGATTCTTTGTGTGTATGTATAGTGATAGGAGATCAAAGTCCTAATTTTATGTGGTTCGATGATTCTGTGATTAGATAACTTAAAATGGTAGATACCGAAAAATACGAATACATGTTACAAATTAGGTAATAACCTAGTCGCATACCGAGAACGACTGCAGCTTAGTATTAATTATAACTAAAACAACGTTTTCAAAGGACGATTCCTTTTTTGATTACAATTCACTGAATACAAAGCTTTGTTTCTGAAGAATCCTCGCTGCTAGGTATTACAACATAATTTGGCCTGTAAGAAGATATGAAAACAAAGTGATAGAACATAGCGATGAACTTGAAAATAATGAACTTTGGTATTGGTTATATATTTATAATGGTATATATAAAGGGTGTATATAAAGTTTGAAATTGAGTACGCTGCTTCTTGGATTCATATTGCTGGATTCGACAAGTATATTTTGATTTAATAGACATTAAGGAATAAACTTAAGTTTTTCTACGTTTCTATCAGTAAGGTCTTCGTCAGGAAATTGTAAGTTCAGATAGTTAAGCTTAACTATCTGAACTTACAGTTAATCTTTTACAATTCCCTGACGAAGACCTTACAAGTTGAAACGTAGAAAAACTCAAGTCTATTGTTGTGTTGATTTATATATATATATATATATATATATATATATATATATATATATATATATATATAGTGTTTAAGGATGGTCCGCACAGCAATTCGATCTGGTTAAGAGCGTAAGCCTCAGACAATTAAGCAAAGTGTCGGAAACGCCTTTATTCACAATGTCACACAGGCAACCGAAACGACCAGTATGTACCTCATTCTACTGATGAGTGTTGCCGGGTACTCATCATTTCGATGCTGAAGTGGTCGTCTAGAAGTGACATGGTGACTGAAAGTCGTGAATCGAAGTCCAGTCTATCAAGCAACACCATTTAGTATAAATGCCGTATTTCGTAAGAAATCCTGGACCGTTGTCTACTCAGCACATCCGTGCACTACTATTATACCTGCCGTATCCATTTAGGATCCAACGAGTGCAGCGACAATTCAGCAACAACCTCTGCCTAGTGTTTAAGGATGGTCCGCACAGCAATTCGATCTGGTTAAGAGCGTAAGCCTCAGACAATTAAGCAAAGTGTCGGAAACGCCTTTATTCACAATGTCACACAGGCAACCGAAACGACCAGTGTGTACCTCATTCTACTGATGAGTGTTGCCGGGTACTCATCATTTCGATGCTGAAGTGGTCGTCTAGAAGTGACATGGTGACTAAAAGTCGTGAATCGAAGTCCAGTCTATCAAGCAACACCATTTAGTATAAATGCCGAATTTCGTAAGCAATCCTGGACCGTTGTCTACTCAGCACATCCGTATACTACTTTTATATATATAATTTTAAATGTTTAAATTAATTAAGAGGTGAATACATAATAAATTTATGATATCTCACGTATATTAGGAGAGACAACACCGCAATGTGTAAATCAGACAATATGGCAGAGTACATTTCGGAAAATAATAACAATATATATATATATATATATATATATATATATATATATATATATATATATATATATATATATATATATATATATATATATATATATATATATATATATACATATATATATATGATTTTGAGGGTGATTCTGTGGAATGGACTGCCTCTTGAGATCCTTTCTCTACTGGGATTGGTACTATACAATTCTATTAATTGTCATAAGATAGAACTAAGAAAGAAAACAAGATAAATTATTAACGTTTTGGAATACTTCCCTTCTTCAGTAGTACTTTCGCTAAAAACACTTTTACCTTTTAGTTAAAGAGATAGAAAATACGAGAATCCATTTTCTGGACTGAGGCTACAGACAAAGCCAAATTCAGACGGCAGTCGAAAAAAGGTAAAACGAATGAACCAACGTTTGCTGCTATAGGGAGAGAGAAAATCGCTAAACGAAAACGCACATCAAACATATTACATAGAATGGAACTCGGCATTATCAAAGATAAATAAAGAATTTGGTGGATTAACACGTGATGTTTAAAACTAGCTAAGAATCTTCTTGTTATGCAATGTATTTGCCGATTGAAACTTGATTCGATCAACTAACTGCAAACTCTATGTCACTTCTATATGGCCACTTTAGCACCGAAATAATGAAGTACTCGGCTACACTCATCAGTAGAATGATGTGCCAACTAGTCGTTTCGGTCGCATGTGTGAGAGTAAAAGCTGTAGTCCAGAAGCCAATTCTGGATTCGACT